>PNEQ01065910.1:0-15024 GCA_003012365.1 Medauroidea extradentata | reverse complement strand
CTGGCCAAAATCACGTCACTCACTGGTGTCAGAGCCCTGCCTGAGGCAAGGATTGTTCAAAGAACACAGCGCGGTTGATGTTCGTAGCCTGTTGTAAAATGTGATATTATGTTAATTACGATATGTAAATGGGCGTATGTATCGACTCCTGAGTGTGGACGGCCTTGTGTAACTTTGCAGACGCTGACGCACATGCGGCTAATAGTGAACATAGTAGTGGGCATGATGCTGGGAGTCCTGTTCTTCCGTGTCGGCAACGACGGCTCCAGGGTGCTGCAGAACTACAACCTCATCTTCTCTGTGCTCGTCCACCAGATGAGCACCAACATGATGCTCGCCATACTCACCTGTAAGCAGTCCTCTTGTCTACTAAGCACATTTCAACGCCCTCCCTACAAACGCAAAACAACCAAATGATTAGATTTTATTGCGACCTCAAATCTGCGAATTAACTGGGAGAGGAACAAATTGTTCCTTATCATCAATTTTTCCCCTAGCATTAGTAATTAAAATCGCAGCGTAGGCGCAGAGAAAGTAACTTTGTCCACTTGCGCCAGTAGTTTCAATTAAAACTGAATAGACCCCAACGACTTTTAGCTGCGCATGTGTGATCAAAGCATCTGTACTTGTGCCTAAGTATTTGATAACCAATCCGTACCCATCACGTGACCATTTGCAGTTCTGCGTGTACGTGTTTAATTCCACTACAGCGCAGCCAGATGCAACACAGATGAAAAATTTTGCGTTCCATCCATAAATAAACAGTATTATATTGACTTTCCCTCCATCCCTTCCCCGACCACGGAAAGTGTTTTTGGTTTCTGAAACGTTATTCTCTAATTTAAAGTTTTCCAGTGCTCCGTTACCATGAAAAATAATGGTTTACCGTTTATTAGCTGCAAATATTAATTTAAAACTACTTCACCTTAAATCAGTTCTTAAATAAGTCGCTTGAAATAAATTACAATTATTATATATGTATACACTTCGTTAAAAAGAACCCACAAAAGTTTCACCCACCCCTCAGGAAATTCGTACTCTGCCTCGGGTGTTTGTTACAAAATAAACTCCGCCCATGTGTTTACATAGCGACCTCACAAGAAAGACAACCCTTTTGAAGAACATCGTGGCAAGAATAATGCTTTAAAAATACATTTTTCACTCTCTTATTAATGCAATAAAGTTTTTATAATACACTTATTACTTACACTGCAGCATATTAACCAATAGCGTAAAGGTGCTGATTAGTTTAAAGGAAAAAATAGTAATCATGTCTTCAAAAGTGCTCACTTTACCACTAACCCTGTGGTAGCCTGTTAATTTTTACACTAACAAGCGGTGGACAGTAAAAAATTTGACTGAAAACAAGTGCCCATATAAAGTGCTGATGTTCTCTTTAACTGCCTATATGTTTGGCGGGACCACAATTGTTTGCCAGGCTTGATAAGGAACTTCAATAGTTATGAAAGAAGTTTGCAGTCAAAAAACTAATCTTGCAGTTGTGACAATGTAATTTAAATACTATATTTCTACTAGCAAGTAATATAACTTTTCTGTAACTTTTTAATTACTTAAATTGTAGTTGAATAATTTCTAATATTCTCGTATTATACTCGTATGTATCCCTCAAGTATAACACTAACAGCTTTAAACCTGAAAAATTTACTTTTTATATGCTTACATGTTTTTTTTAATAAAAATGGCAACAATTGGCACGCTTGACGATATTTATGAAAATCATTCAGATTATTAAACAATACGGACCACTTCCCGGTTTGAAAATGGAAAATTTCGCGGTAATATGGTAGTCTTATTTCTTACATTTTTCTTTTTGAACAATTATTTTAATTCCACGGAAAACTAACAATATAAAAATAACGTTTCTTGCGATGATACTAACTTTCTAATTTTCAAAATATGGCGTGAAATTAACACTTTAATTCCTGCAGTTTGTGCTTACTTGGTAGTGTTAATTAAATTATTATTTATATTATTTTCGAGAGACTATAATTGTCTTATTCCTGAACTTTACGAAATTAACAGCCTGACAGTTCAACAAATTTCATAGTTTGTGTTCTTATTTAGTAGTTGACTGTGATGCGCCAGCGTTTAACAGTCGTACAAGAAGATCGTAAATTTTAATAAATGTCACTCTATTGCATTGACGACCGGTAATTGCATTCCAATTTATTTAATCAGTGGCCATAGATAAACATGACCGCCTAGACACGTGACACTTTCATGAAAGACTGTCTGAAATGTTATTTCTGTCCCTAGATTGTAGTTTAAGTTGAAAAGCTACCTTCATTCGAATCGGGCCTGAGGTAGTCTCATCATCATCATCATCATCATCATCATCTCCATCTCCATCTCGCTTTAGCCACTATACGTTCTCGGTTACTATTATACATATTATTAATTTATTTGATAATAAAATATAATAGTATGCAGAAATTTCAGAACAGCGTGGGTTGCAGGCCTTCACGGCCATAGAATCATGTGATGCGATTAAAAATCATAAGAAATAGAACATAATGCAAAACAAAATTTTACTGACAATATGTTGTATAAAAAACATAAGTTAGTAACACAGTATACCGGACCTATTAAATAGCGGTAATTAATTTCCAATTATGATTTCAACTTTGTGTTGTAAAGACAAACTAGGATGTACCACGAGGAAAATAGAACATTTTTGTTTCGATATAAGGTTAATCTCAATTAAAAGTACAACGTATTTATTACAATAGTTCATTACTGCATTGAAGGACTGATATTAAAAAATTTTGACAAAGAAGCTGTTAGTGTTTAAAAGATTAACCTTACTTACTTCAATGAAAAACAAGCTTTAATTTATTTTTCATGCTGATTGAATCAATTTTAGAGCTGTTTACGCGCAGAATTTTATTTTTTTTATTATTTGAATATCATGCGTCAAATTAAGATTGCTTTTAATATTTTGCTTTCAGTTCCAACAGAGATGTCGTCCCTCATCAAAGAACACTTCAACAGATGGTATTCTTTGAAATCGTTCTACTTATCGGTGACAATTACGGATTTGCCCATTTGTGTAAGTATGATGTGTGTTTGCTCAAAATTGTGTTTTCATTAATGATAATAAAATGTCGAGAATTTTCATGAATTCCGAAATCGAGTCGCAGAAATTAGGTTAAATAAGCTCTATATCGTTTTCATGTGTATAGTTTTAGTTACGTCGCCTTTAAAATTATTTTTCCTTAACTTACTTCAAGCATGGATTTATTTATTTTAGACACCATGATGACATGCCTGCCATAATGAACACAAAATGAATAAATCCAAAACCACCGATCGGAAATAGTTGATGCTATTCGCATTGACAACTTCATAATTCTAACAGTTAGTATTATATGCACATCTCACTGGTGCACGGAACACCCCTAGATGAAGTGTTGCATCATCTGGCAGCCGAATGCTCGCTGCGTTTCATTAAATTCTGTTTCTCTTGGTCATCTTATTTCTTCTGTTTGTCAAGGCAGGATTACCATTATAACAGTGTGATTTTTTATACCCTACTTTCTCTCGCATCTGCTGCAATCTAGTCGCTCAAAAATTTGAGCGATGCGAACATTTTTTTTAAGGAACGTATATATGATGCTGGAGAATTTTTTATCTTAAAATGAAAGTGGAGCTGAAGATGATAAAGCAAGTATTTTGTGTAATTAAAAATGTGTCAGAAAATGCCACTCAGTAAATGTGAGTCTGCACATTTGAACTGTCTGACCGCTTGTCTTGGTGGCCAGAGCACCTCGCCACGGTAGTCAAGGGTCGTGGGTTCAATTACCGGCCGAAAAGGTTAAAATCAAATGCCATCTCCCCAGCTTCAGGACTCAAAGTGTTGTGTTAGTTCCTGCGAATGACAATGGCAAACAACCACGGGATCACCTTCGCTTAACAGTCCCAAATGTTCAAGAGACAGTCGACATCCAGAATAAAAATTGGAAACTACGTAAAAACTAACTTTCGAATTCTGCCCGCACCTAGACTTCAGTCCAGTGACTAAAAGAGCGGGCGATTGATGTGCAGTGTAAACAGGGATGTGCTGATTGCAGATATCTCGACGCAGTTGTTGGTTTGAAGAGGAAAACGTGGCTTACCTTCACAAATTCCTTGTTTCATATCAGCCAATGAGCTGGCACCCAGTTGTCCTCATTTAGTTACTGTTTTTTTCTCAAAGATCTTAGATTTTGATAAACTTTTAAGCGTCTATTAACAAATGTTCCGCGTTCTTTCAACCCTTTTACACGTACCTGTCATTTATCTGGTGACGTCCAAGACTATCTGAACCGCAGATTCAACAAAAAAATAGGTGTTTGCACCAGACCTATTGCATTTCTCTATACTATTTGTGTTGGGACACTTAAAGAGCTTAGTGTAAAAAGACTAAGGTTGGATAAGAGTTCCGTCTCTCGAATGCTTACAGCTTCTTACTCATCTCGTAGAGCAGATGGATGCATTTTTTTTTCAATGTAGAAACCGGCACATTATTGAGCAGCTTGCGTTCGAGCAGAACGCTCCAATTTTGTACAGTTTTACTCGAGAATTATGTATTTTATGGCATGATTTTCAATCAGAACATTCAGAGTATCAGTTACAAATTAAGAACAATATTTCAATTAAAATTATCACATCAACCACGTTAGCACTACTTGTATTACCCGTATAACAATCTGACAAATAAGAGGAATACTTTATTGTAAAGATAAATACATTTCTCTCTGTTAAAGAAACAGTGTATCTGTTGTAAAGGCCATCCAAAATTTTACGATAGCAAACAAGACTGCTATCCGCATCTTAACAGTCGTGGTTTTTACACAATCTACGATAGCCTAGTTTTATTTTTGTCATTGCGATCCTGATATTATTGTTGGAGTAAACATTCAGTTAAGGTAGGCCTATATCTTCCAACATCCTTGGGTGTTAGAATACTGACTTTTGTTACAAGTGGTGAAATTATTTAAATTTTATTATTTTGAACTTGGTTACTTAAGTGAAATATGTGGACTATTGTTTGGTTTGCAGGTTCTGAGTTGCACGGTGTTCAGTGTGATAGTATACTTCATGACTGGACAGCCCGCAGATCTAAAGAGGTTGGCGATGTTCCTGACAATCAGCCAGCTGAATACACTCATCTCGCAGACGGTCGGCCTTATGATCGGAGCCATATTTAATATCACTGTAAGTGCGAAACAACAGTCTCTTGGAAACATGATCGTAAGAAACTAACACATTTTCGTTAGATGAGACAATAAATGTAAGCAGACGTAAGCATGTTTTGAGTTGTAAGCAAATTTCCTTACACTTAAATATATACTCTCCGCCTCTGTATTTTAGTAGTGTGCCTGTTACATTGTTTCTAGACGGGAAGATTGGCATAGTTTAATTCTAATATCTATGATATAACTGTTTGTAGCAGAAGTATAATGTAAAAAAAACTATAAACAATAATAAGTTATATAACACATTATATTAAAAAATCTATAATTAACATATTTATGTTTTACATTTGTGTGACGACAAAAAAAATTTCGAAATTATATTAGAGGCATTTTGTCGAAAATTCCATTTAATAATATTAAACTTAATGATAATTCATTAAAAAATATTCCTGTAAATGAAAAAGACAATTTGTGCCGTCTCGCACTTTTATTTATTACAGGCAATTGCATAACTATGTTTTTATCATTCAAAAATTCCTGAAAACTTGTTGCGTTAAATATGGAAAGTTCGGCGGCGTTCTAATTGTACACAATACACCCGCTGGAAAACGATCTCGGTTGACTTGTATGTATTTGTGAGTTGGTGAGCAGCTCAAGTAAAAATTTAAATGTGGTTTTGGCCGTATGTCTGCGCTAGTGTTGATTGTCAGACCACTCGTCTACCACCAAGTCGATCCGGGTTCGAGTCCCGCCGTTCCAGATATTTCCATGTGAGATACGTGGTGAATGTATCGTTGACCAACTGGCTTCTTTGGGATAATCAATCTTCTCCCGTTCTTCCAATTTAAACATAAGCCGTAGCATGCACCAAACCCCATAATTCCCGTAGCTCCAAGCCAGGTAGGCAGTGCAAAATTAATTTTTCAACGTATTGGAAGTTACATAACGTGTGTTTACTTTTTTTTAATTAACCTCTTTATAAAAATTGTTTACGGCAACTGAACACATGGCGGTACTGAAGTTAATGTGCTTCCTTTGTATTTTGTTTAAGAAACTGGATACTAGTAATGTTTTGAGATGTAGTGAATTAGAATTCAAATTATTTTCTTATGTAAAGGTTGTAAATTAACTTTAACATATTTTTAAAAAATTACTAATTTTTACTATAAAACACTGTTTCACTCTTAAGCAATTATTATTATATGTCAAATCAGAAATGTAAGTCGCTCAAATCATAAAGTATGGCATATATTTTCGCTCATTCTCTCATTATTTACGATATGGCACAAAACAAGATTACTGTATCAGGATTTCCGAAATTGTGATCGAATATTAAAAATCTTCTAAAATGCCTCATAAACGCATTTGTATCTAAAGCGTTGTTTCAGGACAAGTAATTAAAAATAGGTAACAAAAATGGGCCATACTACTAGGTGCCATATGCAGTTTAACAATTTATTCAGCTTCCATGCACCAGTGCCTTTGAACGAGGAAACAGTACTAAAGTTAGTAACTTCTTAGTAGATACATTTTAAAGATGGCAATTGTAAACAGAAGGTTCTCTACGTGAAATATTACTTTAGGAAGAACACTCAAAAAATGCTGTTATATTACTGTGAAATAAAGGTTTTAAAATTTAGACTACCTAAGCAATATATAGAACTAAACATACAAAAAATAGCAAAGTACGTTAGTACTAATTTTTGTTTGGAGTCTTTATTTTTTAGACTGATATGGTGATAAGTAATTTACTCTAACATTAATAATAATAGTAATAATATTCAAGTAAGAGGAGGGTTCTTCTGCTGCCCCCCCTTCCCAAAGGGCATGTAATGAGGATTTAATGTGGTGATGTGACGCGGGGGAAGCGGTATGTCCAGCGCGATGACAACATGCGAGGATCCGGGGACCGGATCCGCCGGGAAATCGAACCCAGATCGCCTATGTGGAAGTGCTCCAGCAACTACGTCAACCGCTGCCGCATTTTAACATAGATTTGCCATTTAAAGTGCAAGTCTGCGATATAGACATCTGACTGAAATGTACTGTACGTATGTTCGCAGAATGGCACGTTCATCGGGCCGACGCTGACAGTGCCGCTGATGATGTTCTCCGGCTTCAGCGTGAACCTGCGCGACATGCCTGGCTACTTGTACTGGGGCACATATGTCTCATACCTGAGGTTCGCTCTGGAGGGCATGGTAGGTGCTGTGTATGGCCTCGACCGTGAGCTCATGGACTGCCCCTTCACTGAGGACGACAGTGGCGTACCATACAGGTAACTAACTCTCTCTCTCTCTCTCCCTCTCCCTCTCCCTCACCCTCACCCTCACCCTCACCCTCTCCCTCTCTCTCTCTCTCTCTCTCACTCACACACTACAAAATCTAGCGCCGCACTGGCAAAGTGTAGTCGTATTTCAAGGGAGTTTAGTTTTATCCGACTATACATCATGAACACGTGACATTGGCATGTGTGCAAGAATATTTCATTAAGAGTATTTTACTATTAATGATGTCGTGTTATTGGAGATTTCATTCCTCGCCTCTTGTGTGGATATATAAAATATATATTTTTTGTGCCCCCCCCCCCCCCATCATTTCCAACATCCCTTGGGGAATAGCTAACACACGCCGCATTATATTCTTGCCCGACTCAAGTATTCCCACTTCAGGCCCGGACTTCAAAGTTCATGGAGTGTGGCGCCATGCCTCGTCGTAGGCTGGGTGCATTCTGCTTTCAAAACAGTATGAGAAGTTGTTCGCTCTTATACACACATACACTTACCATATTTCAGCTTACAAGTTGAGCTACCGTTGAACATTAGTTCTATAAATGTCTTGTAACATCGGGCTACATCTGAAATTAAAAAAAAATTCTAGGAGATCTACCTTCAATGAATAGAAAATAATTTTGTTTGTTTATTTGAATCCTATTACACCATACATGTACACAATACACAATGGTAATGGACAAGTCAAGTTTCTTAGTCAATAATAATAATATAATATACACACATACTTACACCAATTTATACGACTAATATGAAGATATATACACCCATATTACAAATATATAAACACATGTATAAACATACACTTCTGTACCTCCTATTTGCACATTTGCTGTAACAATACAGTATCCATGTCAAATATATACAATGTTCATCATCAAACTTTATATAGGACTATACATATATCAAAATGTAACAATTTTCACTTTGCATCTGTCTATCCTTTTCATCTTCCATTATGCACTCTGATTTTACAACTACATTCTATTTTTGTAACAATACAGAAACATAATTTATTTGTTAGAGCAATAATATGAGACATATTACCAATAATTTATAGTACGTAGCAATATAAACATACCAAGATACGTACAATTTTCACTTTATTCTTACAAATAATACTCTCTAAAGAAACTATAACTAACTCTGACCCTCTACGTCGGCCCACTTCCAAAACCCAGATCCCCGTACTGTTACTGTGTCAATAAATTCCTTTAAGCTGTAGAATGGGTGTACCAAGAGAATAATTTTATTGCTTGCTTTAAACATTTTTACATCACTACTTTTTTTAGATTTTCTCTGGTAATGTATTGTACAGTAATCTGCCTGTGTGATGAATACCCTTTTCAAATTTGGTTGAGAAACGTTGAATTGGTCACCATTTATTAGAGCCTCGTGTGTTGTATTTATGAATATCTTCATTTTTTGTGTACAGATTATGGTTTTTATAAACAAAGATTAAAGTTCTGTATATATATATTCATTGATGAAAGTGTGAATTCCCAAATTAACAAATTTCTTCTCCTGCCACCAGTTCTCCCATGTATCTTAGAACAAAGAAAGCCGAAGTTAACTTACTTGCTACATACTTAATATGTTCCGAGTATTTTAAGTGTTGATCTATATATCCCTAATAGTATTACATTAGTTACTTTTGACATTGATTTATCATTTATTTGTATGTCAAAATCCTTATTATTTGACTGTTTTCAATTCATAAAAGTGATATAGTTAGTTTTTATGGCATTTAAGACAACTTTGTTGATACTGAACCAAGTGTTCAGGTATTTTATGTTACTGTATATAACTGACTTGGTTCTTTCCATATTTTCACCACTGAACACCAGAGAAGTGTCATCTGCAAACAGCACATTTTTCCTTGTTCCATTTGCAGTAGTAGATCGTTAATGTAAATTAGAAATAGAAGAGGTCCTAAATTACTGCCTTGTGGAACTCCACGCTTTACAGTTAAACAGTCTGAGTTAAATTTGCCTTTCTTACCATTCAATTCCACTCAGTGTTTACGATTTGTAAGATATGTCTGCATTATCATATATGCCGTGCCTCTTATCCCATAATGATATAGTTTCTCAAGAAGAATTTTGTGGTTCACTAAGTCAAAAGCCTTGGAAAGGTCATAGAAGATACCTACTGGGAACTGACTTTTATCCAAATTGCTAAGAACATAATTTATGAAGCTGTTGATGGCCATTGACGTGGGTTTCCTTTTTGAAAACCAAACTGATTTGAACTTAAATTTCCTCCTTTAATAAAAAATGAGTATAGTCTATTGTGAAGTACACTTTCAAATATTCTTGTAATAATGGGTAGCATACTAACCTGTCTATAATTTTCTGTTATTGATGTACTCCCTTTTTAAAATAATGGGAGAACTACCGCTCTGTTGTCCTTGACGACCGCGCGCAACTGGTGTGGCGCACCACAGTACCGGCTATAATGCTGTGGCACAGGCAGCTGGCTCGGTCTTCGTCGCACTACGTCTCCACTGACCGTGTGCCATGAACTCATGTCAGGCGCAGTACATTTCCCCTCCCTGACGTGTCTACCTACTACTAGCGCCACGCTTCTTCCCCTCACGGGAGGACTAGTTGTCGTGGTCAAGTAGTAGGTGTTGTCCAATCATACAATGGACGGGATACTTAAATAGTTTATAAAATACGCAGGGACGATGATTCTCGCGATTTCCCACCATCTCTACTCTTGACAAAAGTTTTTCCCAATGATTTCTCTGTTTTAGATTTTCCATAGTGACTTCCAAAACTTGTTGATGGCTTCGGTTTATGTCTCAAACCTTCTAAAACCATGGCAGGTGGTGTTGCTGTGTGTATTTGAAGGCGATCGTGGTGTGTTGCAGGTACTGCCACTATCGCCACCCCACCAAGATCCTGCACGAGGTAGCACTTCGAGGTGACCAGTTCTGGTACAACACGGCCGTGCTGTGCGGGATGTACCTGGTGGGACGTATTGCAGCCTACCTGCTACTGCGCTGCAAGCTCAGTATGATGCGGTGATAGCGCATCATCATCTCCTGGACCTTCTTCCTACGTCCAGGCTGCCGTTTACAACAGACTGCACGCCTCTTCCAGCTACCTACTTCCAGGATGTGCGAACTATGCCCTTACCGCCCTGGCAGTGAGAATTGTCTCTGTAACCAACACTCATCTGCAACCTGGCATGGTTGGCTAGTTGTGCCATTCACTCGCTGAGCTGTTCCTCAACATGTCTTGCCGGCAGAGCGAAGATGCATGAAGCCACCCGGTGTTGCACGCCAGACAATGTCTAACATAGTAGCATCGGAATTTAACTCGCATAGGAAAATTTTGGCTCTCAGTAGAGCAGTATTAGTGCCGTGTGCTTTCAGGACACATGATCCTATACTTATTGCCTTCTTTAAAACGTTTTGATTTTTTTTTACAGTTGTAATTATTTTCTTATCAACTCCAACTATAAGTTTTATACTTAAATGAGTTCTGATGAACTTCTCAAAACCAGTACATTTAATAAGTTACAAACATGGTATGACCAAGTTCCTGTTGTCATTTGTCAGTATCTGGAACAATTTTGTCATCTATGACTCTCATAATTAATTTTATCTTCGCTCCCCAATTCCCTGTCTCTGTTTCTCTCTCCTCTTCCCTCACATAATTTCTGTCTGCTTGCCTGCGTGGGGCATGAAAAATTTTAAAATATCGTATGGAAGAAAGTTTGTTGTTCAGCATTTTCTAATACGACATTCTAATTAAATATGATATTTTTTAATAATTAGTAGTCCGAATCCCACCAGTTGGCAATATAAATGCAACACACTAAAGCTCGATAGTAAATATGCTACTTAAGATTTTGTGTTTAATGTTAAACGAGCAAGACGTACAGTGCAATACATACCGTGTGATCTTCTTGCGGCAATAGTGCTGTGCCGTGATTTTCATTTTAGACTGAGTCTACATCAGTTTTACCGGAAGAAGGTGTATTTAATTCAAGTTCTTAGGAATAAATTTAGGTCATATAGATAGTGGACTAGAAACACGTCGTGCTCTTTCACTGTGTGCAAGTATTCGGGCGAGGTGTTGTTCTGCTTCTGACCATCGCTGGATAGACTAGGAACGACTATGGCCAGTCAAGACGTTTTGATTTCAGAGAAACATCCTAGAATGAGAAACAACTAGGTACCTTAAGCTGAAGCTGAAACTAACAGCATAGTGGTGAAATTCGTCGTATAGATCGCACTCCATGCAAAAACTATGGAATTAAAATTGAAAATGAGGCATACTCAGGATTTTAAGTTTTGTCCTGTTCCATATGTTTACTGTGGAGTAATTTTCAAGTACTACAGGCTAATCAATTCGGCAAATTTTTCCTTTATAGGTTTTGGCACAGTAGCTAAACGCCTTTCTCAACAAACAAATATAACATAAATGTAATTATCAGTTAAATTCTGATATTGCGTTTTTCTCAAGTTCCTCACTGTTAAGTAAATATATTAACTTACAGGAATACATAGATTACTTCGACGAATGCCGGTCTGTTTACCAACGCCATGTTATTTTTAAGCCGCTGTTGCATAAGATATGACTTTAAATACAGTGTTATCAAAGAAATTGTTTCTTACTGGATTCACATAAACAATGCTGAAGGTGCACACAATAGAGAAATGCCACCTACACATCCGGTCAGGTGACGATGGGGTAAAAGATAAAAACTCAAACAATTAAGAAATGAAGGAATAAAAACAACACCGATATTGTAGATTGCCTCTTGTCTATTATTTCAAGGAATTTGCCTAGAAGACCGCGAGACACACACACACACACACACACTCGCCTTGTAATCTTTCCACTATCTTCCGCGCCATATTATTTATTTGTATACATAGTTTTGTTTTACTTATTGTTACAAGTACACGTAACAACTTGCATTTAGCTTATTTTTAAAAATGGAGTTTAAATAAGAATAACTAGCAAAGAAATAAGTCCGAATGTTTTTTTATTCAGCTAGTACAATGTGGAATAATATAATAACTTGCGAGTGAAACAAATGTAGGTGGTTCTCTCGTTTCTTTTTATTATTATTATTATTATTATGTTAACCATAGAATTAAGAATTGCAATGTACCTGTAGTCTGAGTTCACTTAGCATCTGTGATAAACATACATTTTCTAGTAATATCATTGTACATATGTTAATTGTACTTTTATACAGTTTACAGATACTCAATAAACATAAGAATTATGTTTTCAGAAATAAGAGCTGCTATGTTATGGGAAATATTAGCGTTAGCTAATAAATATAACGCTCCTAGAGTTTTTTGTTCGTGCATGTTATATTCGTTTTCTAAAGTGAAACAACATTTTGCTAGGTAGAACCTAGCGACAGCATGATGTACATGATAGTTTTAGGTTATTTGAGTGGTTGCATTTGAACATGCTCGCTCAGATTTGTTTATGTAGCAGACCTCCTAAATTAACATGAGTTAGTTGCCACTTGCACCACTGGAATTGTAAAAGTTTTGTTGAAAAGTCATAAGATGTAAAAAAAAGTATCATTTTGCCATTTTTTTTCTCTGAGAGTATTCAAGACCAAAAATGATTACAATTGAATCAATTACTAAAATATACACCAGTAAGTGCAGTTGCCAAAATTTTAGCACACAATGAAAATTGCCACTATTTCACCGGTCCGTACCATGATATTCATTAAATAGGAGGGATGATGTGTTTATGAAGTTCAACATACACAATGAAATTTATAGAAACTGCTACTGCAAAGGGTAACATAAATGCAAAATTGCAATGCAACGCTACACAATGCATTATATTTAAGGTTGAACATCAAGGTTAATTTTACACACAAAATGTAACACTTCTTGTAGGAATTTAAAAAAATCTATATTTTTGATAACCGGAATGGAAAAATAATCTATAGAGTATGTGCTATGAGTGTACCTTGTGTTGTATTACGTTGCAGTTTATTTGGCCAAAAATCTAAAATTTAGATCTTCATAAAATAGTTGTATTGTTTAATTGCTTCTGTTGTTTTCTGAAGCTGTGATAGGATTTGTAGATACAAATAATTTTGTATTGTTTAGCTAAGTATTGTAAGATGAAATGTCGTTGTACTGACTCTTCTAATTTAAATCATATAATTAATAAAGTACATAAAAAGTTATTATATTTATCTTGTAAGAGGATAAGCTAGTTTTAGTTATTTGTATTTTGTGTGTTATTTTGTGTCATACGTGTATTACCTTAAATTGTAAGGTAATTTAATAAACAAATATATACGCATGTGTTGTTTTTCTAAAGGGCTCAAATCATTTTGCATTTGGCTCTACAAAATCACTAAAAAATTATTTTGTAAGTCAACCTGCAAATATCAAATATAATCTTGTCCTTCTGTCATATTCTTTCTTCAAACACTTAACTTATTTAAATTGGACAAATACAGTTATCTGGTTTTGATGTCAGCGAAAGCGCTAGGATGCGAGGTTCTATTTCAAATATTTTATGAAATTTGTTTAAAATACTTTATATAGAAACTAATATGTCTTCTTGTTTGGCGAGTTATAACTCATCAGGCCTAATTATGTAAAATTACTGAAAGCAGTTCGCAAAAAAAAAAATGTTTGTACTTATACTGAAACGTGTTCACGTTAATTAGTGGAACAAGAAATATAATATTGCGTGGCAATCGCTGTGACTCTTCCCCCCCCCCCCCGGTTACATTTGACGCGCCGTTTGCGCGCCTTGTGAGATTACACATTTTATTCTGGTTTATAAATTCAGTGCAGACGTTCTTAAACGTATTTATTCCATGGATCCATGGATAAACTGTGATATAGTAATTGGTTTTATCTGAGTGCTCCCGTATGAATATTACGTTACGATTTCGCTAAGCAAAGCTATTGTGATTGCGAATTTCCTATAGCAGTACTGTTGCGATTGCTTGTAAGACAGACGGTAATAATGGCGTGGTTACGCTACCTTAAACTTGCTGTGACTTTATTATTAAATATTTTTTGTGCTACGTTGGAGAACTTTGATTATTTTAAGAACTTTACTAAGCTTAAAATAGACGTTATTAGACGTTCGTAATGGAGAAATGGCATAATAAATTTCCGTTGGTGTTAAAATGAAACCAACGGTAGACATTGTGGAGAATGATAGTAATCAGTGTGTGAGTATGCTTAGGGAACATGGACTTATGTAACGAAACACTTACCCCTTTAACTGGTGTCTGCCCGCACCGGGCTCCTGCACGCACAACTATCGCCGTGACTCCTCGAACTCAGACTAGACGAATGTTGGCTTGCAACAAATTGCAAGCGCCGTACACTAGCGATGCGTTGTGAGTGTTTGTGGAAACTCCTATTAGACTGGTGGCTCCCTCTTTTTGAACTTAAATTTTCGTGTGTCGTAAATGAGGCGCATTGATACATGACTGGATTATTTACTAAGCACTGTGTTCATCCTCATGAACTCTTTTATTCCCGAGAGAGGGGATGGTGGTGGAATTCC
>PNEQ01065901.1:0-26092 GCA_003012365.1 Medauroidea extradentata | reverse complement strand
CTATTTTATTCCACAACTCATCCTTGAGCTTTGTTCGCATGTAATCTGGATCGTTGGTATCATACAGCACACGATTTCCCCGCACAAGTTCTATTAACTTTTCTACATCCATGATTACGCGCTTTCCACACACTGCCAGTGACCCACGAAAACTGTGCGAGTGCTACAAACCTTCCCACGCTTCGCCTGGAACTGCGTGAGCTGGCCGTGGGTTGGGTGCAATGTGCGGCGTCAGGTATGTTACTGCAGAACACAACTTCACCCACGCGTGGGCTGCGCGTGTGCTGGGAGTGGGCTGGGCTCAATTTGCGGCGGGCCTTAGTGAGGTGATGGGTGTTGCGGGTGAACCAACAGTGAAACAGGTCCTATAAGTCTGTTAGTGATATATATTTTTTTCTTTTCGTCAGTTTTTTTTACTAACTGGGCAGAACTTAACCCATACAACAAGTCGGACGGAAAAATCATGGTAGCTAAGAGTCGCTCGAAAGGCTAATTGAATTTAAAGGCAAAGTGCCATACTGAACGGTACCGCATGTTATGAAATGTAGTTCAGCTGTAAAAATAAATATAACTACTGACGAATCTTGAGTCTCTCACTTCAAGTTAAAACCTGACTGATGGTGTATGAATTATAATCAAACTGAGCTATCCGGCGCACTTCACGTAACATAACCTCAAAGCCCCGAACGGCGATTGACACATGCAGCAGACGTAGCCGCGTCACATCTTTAGCACCAACGAACAGGGACAACAGACAACCAACACACAACAGACATAGGACGCGTCACAGCATGATACCGAGTATCAAGAAACATTATATACCAAGAAGCTAAGTTTCATCATTTACTACATGTATTCACAATTTACCTGTTGTTCATAAAAGTACTGCAATATAAAGCATGTAAGTATATATTTATTTGGTAACCATGTGATAAATTTAACAACGGTAACAATCATAATATATTGTAAAACAAACGCAGCTAAAACAACATAATGCGGACAGGATGTTGTGGCTGTATGTTACCAACATGAGCAGAAAATTTACCTATAACAATAATAATGTTTTATACTCGCAATTCGGCTAGCATCCAGTGGCGAGCAGACTCTTCCCCATCCCCATGGCACCAATCCTCCAGTCCCTTCCTAGACTTTCTAACCCACCTCGTAGTCACCAACTTCTCCCGCAGTGAACACTCCCTCACCGTCCTCATTAGCATCGACTGTCTACCCCTCTCCGTTCTCCTCCACACCCACATAATTTTCTTACTATTGTTACCTTTACCCTTAAAAGTTCCCTTAGTTAATTTGCAGGCCAAACTTCCCCATCCTCCCTCCTCATTAATCATCCTGTACAACATGACCAGCTTTTCCACTCTCCTCCTGTCGCTCAACGGTTTCCATCCCAATTCCTTCATCATGCTGAGCCTACAGTTCCTTTCCTTTTCACCAGCCTGACCCTGCTTTTTCCATTTATTCATCAAACACCTCACTGCCCTTCTCTACACCTACTCCAGCTCCTGCACCTCTACACAAGGATCCCACTCCGTGCAGCATATTCCAATACTGGATGAACCATCGTACAATATGCCTTTCCCTTCACCTCAACACTAACCCCTTTCAACGCCCTCTCGAGCAGTCCCAAAGCACTTCTTCCCTTCTTAGTCACTCTTCCACCTGCTTTGTCCACCTTAGATCCGCCTGTATCACAATTCCTAGATACTTATATTACTGTATTTGATTTCCTTTATCTCCTGCCCATCCAATCTGTATACCTCTCTACTCATGACTCTCTTCCTAGTAAATCTCACCAACTTGGTTTTACGTACATTAATCTTCATTCTGTTCTCCACTGTCAAAGACCACAACCTATCAATATCCTCCTGCAAGTTTATTCCACTGTCCACCTGTGTATATAGTACACAATCATCTGCAAACAGTCTTATTTTACCAGTGATCCTGTACTCCATGTCATTCACCATTACAGTAAACAACAAACGCCACAACACACTTCCCAGCAGCACTCCTGATGTAACGACTCCTTCCTCTGACATTGCCTCTCTCACTTTCACTCTCTGACTTTGTCCCTGAGAAAGTCCTCAATCCAGTTAACCACCCACTTGTCATCCAGCAGTCTTTCCACTTTTCTCATCAAAATTCATTGAGGAACTTTGTAAAAGGCCTTCTCACAGTCTATGAAGCAGGCATCCATCTGTTTCCCCTCAACAACTGCCTGAACCAGATCCTCCAATAAACCTGCCAACTGAGTCTCACATGAATATCCCTTTCTAAATCCGTGTAGGCATTCCTGTATCCATTTGCTGTTGTTCATAACATTTACTACATATTATACAATCAATCTCTCCATCACCTTCCCTGTATTCAATATGAGACTCACTGGCCTGTAAGAAAACGTGGCTTCCCTCTATCCTCACCCTGCTTATACACTGGGACCACTAATGCCTCCTTACATCCTTGTGGTAACCTACCCTTTTCCAGTGACCTACCAAACACCACCTCCAAATATCTAACCTTCTTCTTCCCTCCAAACTTGAGTGCACCATTTCCTATACCATCTAACGCAACAGCATTATTGCTCCTCAATTCCTTAATAACCTTTTCTATATCACAACCTTTCACAAAAAACTGGTTATTAACTCCCTTGACTTCTACGTGTGATCTAATCCAATTGTAATTTGCCACATACACTGACATGTACCTACAATAACTGTATATACTATTTATTCCAATGAGAAATTGTTTGAAAATAACTGATTCTACAAAGTTAATTGTAGTTCATGTTTTGTAATTTCTTGCAATAAAAATTAAACATGTAACTATCGCAGGTAACACATTTATAACGCCATTCAATATACTTAATATATAATACAATACTCTTAATATATAACTTAATATAATTTCAAGATATTCTTTTATGTGATTCCAAACATTTTACTATAGTGGGCAAAACAAAGCTCACATTTGAGTTTGTAAGGTTTAGAAGCATGTTTACTGCCTAGATTTGTGGTGTGAAGAAGAGACTGAGATTATCAGAACCTCCTTTTATTTTAGTCACTTTTAGATTTGTGATGTCAAGAAGATAATGTTTCTGTTTTCTCTTACCCTTTTTGTTTTTACATATTTTTCAGTTATCAGTGTAAAAGACAGAAAACCTTTCAAAAATTTTATAAACTACATTCCTTGTTTAAACTTTAATTCTAGTCACTAATTTGAGACTGGTAAATTTGAGTTTTTATTGATGTAAAATAGCACTGCTTTGTTACTGAACTTTAATTTGTATATATGTGTTTTTATGATGTACAATAATGTGAAATAAATGTATTACTGATTATTATATTGTAGACAGACTCACAACATGTAGGCTATCATGAAGTGCACCTGAGTTTTAATTCATATGCAAAAAAGCAGTGATTCAAGTGTTTAAAATTAGGGCCCTGCCCCACAGGCAGATGTTCCTAATAAAAGGGTAATAAAAGACATTCCTATCTAAGGGTTAAATGTGCAAAAGACTCGAACAACAGTGCTGCCGCACATAAGTTTGGAATATCAGAAAAGAATGTTCGACGATGGCAGGAACAAGAACATATGAAATGCCATGACCACCTGCAAGTCAGGTAGTCTAAAAACGGGACGTTTCGATGCCATTGAAAATTTTTTAATCAACTTTATGTGGGGAAAACGTGCAGATGACCTGCCGATGTCAGGAGAGGTGCTGCGTTTCAAAGCTCTTAAAATAGCAACTTTTTTGAACATACCACGAATTGTGATCCAATGTACAGTACGTATTAGACTTCTTATTTCTCCCATTAATATTTACATGCGTGTACATTGCTAAAATTGTGTTTATTAAAAAAAGTTAACTTATATATTGCTGATAATTCAAGAACTGAAATTCGCTAAAAACTGTTTTTCTTATTTACAAATCTGCAAGTATTAAGGTTGGCCTGTAATCGAGGTTGGCCTCTTTTCAGGTAAAAACAGTATATGTAACAACAACAAAATTTTCAGTGAAAATTTCAAGAACATCTGCAATGCGCAATATAACTGTTAAACAACCTAAATGAAGGGTGTTGATTGTAGTAATTTATTAAAAACGCCTCCAAAAAAGTATTATTATTTTAGAAACCTTAAAAAAACTTTAAACCTTATAATTCCTTTGAATAAACAAAAATATTAAAGTAATTTTTATGTAAAATGTGCATTTTTATGATCCTAATATATGTAATAAACATTTTACAAACATTTTTTCACTGTCAAAATGACAGCAATACAGTTAAATTCTTGTTCCTCGATTCCAAAGCCCCTCTAAATATTTTCAAAACAATATTTTTCTATTTTTCAGAAACATAGTATCCATGTTGTTCTACAACCTGTTTTGGAGCTATCGAACTGGCCAAAATACAAAACAAATACATATTGTACAATACAAAGCTTAAGAAGTGAACTTGCTTGCTTCACTCCTACTTGAATGGTGATTCATCTTGGAAATAGCACAGGAAGAAAAAATATTTCGTAGGTTAAAAATGAAGACAATGCCAGAGCCGCCAACTGCTGTATGCAAAAGAGAGGAGTCTATAAATAATTTTTCACTACAGAAACTATCTATTCTAGGAATTTTTTTTCCAACCATTTTTAAAGTTTAGCTATCGAATCCCTGGTTGCTATCGAATCCCAGATGTTCGTCCTTGGTGGTGAAACACTACACTTCTTTATTGAGATTATATACCCACTAATCGAGATTAAGTCACATAAACTTTGTTGGTGAAATTAAGTTTTAGAGCTTCAGGCCTCCATACCACATGTGGTCAAAGCAGCCTGAGTAAGGAAAAACTTCTTGCCTTCAACCCCTTTGTTTCTGTCTTTCTCCCATTCCTCATCCTAAACTTTTCTGCTGACACTTTTGATACATTATTTATTTATTAGTATATTATGTCTAGTAATTAAGGGCAATGTTAATTTTAATGTAATTGGAAAAAAGTTAATGTCAAAGTTAAATAATAATATTGTATGCAGGAGAAGAAACCCCCATGTATCACATGCAGCCGCAGAATACTATTCTCTGAATGGTTACAGGGGACCTCGCTACCCTCACATGCCCGGGAAACAGGGAGACAACTAGCAGAAAGTCAAGGAGAGCACATTTTTCAGAACTCCCAAGGATGACACGATCATACCAGCAACGTAATGTAAGTAACTAAATTTAACTCCTACATCAAGTGAAACATTTGTTGTCATACACTTAATTCTGTGGAAAGCAAGCTTACAGTCACCAGAAAAGCGAACTTTCGAGTTACCACAGCCGACTCCCCATAAGTAACTTGCAATAAAGTAACAAAACGCAAGAGTTAATTCTCAGTTTCTGACATCAGATTATAATTTGCAAAATTGTTGTGATTCACCACCCGACGTGAGCGAGTTCGTTGAGACTTGCTACGCAATCAAATAAGCTAACTTTGCAATCAACTACTTCCACTCCACGCTTTGACAAGCACAGGACTCTGTTGCCAAGCGGTGATAAGATCATTTACAGCGCCATCCAGAAAATCCAACAAAATCCTAAGGCTTAAAACTAAGAGCTTCAAAAAGGAATAGTAACACATAAAAACTTGATTAAATAAACAATACTTAATCTTTCTTAAAAACCATACATTATACGGGTGGGTTGGGTTAGTTGCCAAGTGGTGTAACTCACAAAAAATTTTAAATGGACTTACGCCACTATAAAATTGCCTGCAGTGAGGTCTACATATTTACCAAATGGTGTGCGTCCTAGTCCACTATATTTTTCCATTGCATTACGTTTTAAATAAAGTAATCCCTGAATTGTAACAAAGATACAAACTTTAAATTCTCGCTCCAGAAAAATTTGCATTTGGACTTGGCAACTAACCCAAACATATATTATCAGGTTCGTGCTGTCCATCAAAGTAATCAACATTTATGATAACGAGAAAAGAAGTATTACACTGTATTGTTATTTAGCCCCTTCCCAGCCTGTCCTTTCCTAATATCATCACCATTTTACTGGGGTTAAATATACAGCCATAGCATTACAAATCACCCACACTAATTGCTCCGGTGTACCATCCCCATAAATATAAAAATTAAATCAAGGAAAAATAAAAAAACCAGTTGCTCACCGAGAAGAGGGATACAGTGACGACAGAGACTCGGCCCTCGTCGTCCCCTGCAAACAGTTCATCACTGCGAGTGTTCCACAACAGGACAGTGACATCATGGTCCTGGTGTTCTGTTGACACAAGTAGCCGGCGTGCACCTGGACCATCGTTTAGTTCCAGAACACACACCACTCCTTTTACACTTGCAAAGGCAAAGAACCTCTCATTAGGGGAGACAGACACTCGAGTAATAGAACCATCCTGAAACAAAACATTAGAGTTACAAATCACAAAATATTAAATTACTGAGTACATATAACTTCTCACTTTTGCTGTAAGCTACCTGACAATGACACAAATTATCACAATAAAATGACTGAACCTTCAACTACACAGAACATTTATACAAAAGAAACTTTTGTCAACGAAAATATTTGAACACTTATTACTACCGAATTAAAAATAAATGTACTTACTTTATTTGGCAATAGCTGTAAAAAGGCACATGGGTTTCTCTTGAATACATACAGGCCACCACTCGTAGCTCCAAAAACTATGTAGTTTTCTGATACATCAAAGCAAGTGTACTGAAAATAAAACATTGAAATTAATTACTTGAATGTAATGAACCACCAGCATTTTTTAAATGTTGCAGTTAAAGAGGAAAAACGCTGGAACAAATGATGATTTATGTGGGGTGGGAAATAAGTCCAAACTAAACACAAATTCAAAGCTGATATACAGACAAAAAAATGACAGTCCTAGGAAACAATTTTTTCCAACTCACAAAACAATTATTTTGCACATTGATGTATTTATTTTTAATTATTCTGACACCTGAAATGTTGTACTGTACTTACATATGATTCCCCCATAAGATATAATGCTTAAGGCTGTTCAAGAAAGGAAAAAAGTTGTTAAATTCCATATTTAGCAACTTCTGTATGGAAATCACGTGTAATGTCATGATTTTAAACCAGCACCAATATATAAAAATAGGTTTTTATTACTTTTTTTTTAACTTTATCATTATGAATTTGTGGCAAGTAAAACAGAAAATGTATTTGTCATTTATAAATAAAATTTTTTTTATTACCTTAAAAATTGCTTCAAACATGACAAAGAAATTTTGTGAAGCTGACAGCAGGCATTCTCGAGACAAAAAAATTACTTTCAGCAAATTTCATATTGAAAATTAGCAGCAACTTAGACTGTCTAAAAAACTGATATGGTTTTAATCAATAGTGCCATTCTTCCTTATTACATAGACACCAAGTTTATAGCAATGCAAGTAGTCTACTCATTGTGGTGGGTATCGGCAGTAACACGTGCAAATCCCCGTCAACAAGGTGGCGAGGAACCGCTGGGTGACGTCGAGTTACTGCGATAAGCTACCAGTATGGTGACGCTCCTCACTGAGTTCGCTGCAACAACGCGGGGGTGTTGTGAGGTACAGTGGCTCACTTGACACTTGAATTTTTGCGGTTTTTTTTGGTAGATGCAGTGTAGTGGATTTCACGTTTTTTTTTTGTTAGATGCGATGTTATGAATACACGTGGTGTAATTAACAGTGATACTGAAAACTAGCGTGTGTTAGATTCAACTTTTTTCGACATGGCAAAGTCTCGGCAACTTATACAATTTAGGCATAACTGATAACTGAAAGAATCAATATTTAATAAGTACATGTAATAATCAATCTTTTTTTCTTTTTGTGCAATAGAAAACAATTCACCAAATTTACTACATTTTGTTGACATACTATAGTGTTGGAAAATTTAAATGCGAGCTCATTCGTAAAACATTAGTGTTCAGTCACGACAAGGCCTTCTATAATATTCCATCTCATTACGTACGCACAATTTTAGTGCTGGGAATTTCAGCTTGCAAAAGTGTGCATATGTTTAGTAATGAAAATTTTGGGAATTATAGTAAAATTATTCACAGGGACAAGACACTACTGAGAGAAACATACCAATTGTGTTCTTCAACAACTGAAGCTATCAGTCTTGCTGTATCAAGTAAATTGTATGTTGCTTAGTTGAAATTACCCTTCACGTTACATAAACAGCGTATACCATTTTGGTTCGGCTACATGATGTTACAGAAAACTAACTAAGAAGTAGGTAATAAATAATGCAGACATTATTTCATTTGGAGAAAAAATAGTAATTTTTCTATTGAATATTTGAATGTAACCTTCCGAAAAATATACTAATTAACAAAATCAACAGTTGCAAGAATCAAACCAAGTATAGTAAAGAGCAATGAATGCAAATACCTCACTCCGGGGGTCCGGGGGTTTAACAACTCGCCAATATCAAAGTGCCCGCATTGGTGTCAAGTCAATGCATTGGCATCCTGTCAATAGCTCGCCCCCCTCTTCAGATGTGGAAGGAAGGGAGCTTAGCCGGACTTTCGTGACCTTGCCACAGCTGATGGCAGGGCTGCGTTGCCAGACTACCCGTGAGCTCAGTGTTGCCAAGCCCTACTTCTCATTCAAACCGCCTGCCCATCCTACTCCCCGCAGTAAGAATAGCAAGCGTAATACATATTATTCTGCGTTTAACAGATTTGAATTAATAACAACAGTCTTGTCATACAGTAGGCTCCATAGACCTGTACATACCAAAGCACACTGAGTGAGATTTCATTGGATACCGGCATTTATGTGTTGTAAAAAATGTGTGACACAGCGGAAAACGTGGGAAGGTGGGAATGATATTGTTTGGGCGCAGACTAGGTCAGTGGCGTTGTCAGAAACATAGTAAAAGGGAACAAATTGTATCTTAATTGGCATGAGATCTTATCTGTCTGGGGTCATGTGGCCGACAGCCCATGTGACGGCGTACTGACGTTGCGCTGTTCTCTGGAGTGATGATCCGTGGTCGTGATGATGATGCTGGAATCTTGATTAGATGATTGATGTAGTCCGGAGCTGGAACTGACTAGGTAACACGCTCGCACAGAAATGATAACACTTGAGTTGAACTGAATCTAATACTGATTTATTTAGTGTATTAAAGGTGGATCGGGATGATTACGAAAACAATCGGCCTGGCCATCTACTACACGACAAGTGGGTGACGCGGCTAAATAAAAAAAACAGCTCGCCAGCCGTAACAATTATTAAGTAAAGCCCCTCAGGCGAAGAGTCGAGAGGGGTGGGGTAGGCTCCGGGTCCAAAGCAATAGAAACGTTCCGGTACTTAAATAACTATTGATATGCTAATGACTGGTGATAAAAAGTTGATGGGACCCAGAGTGTCGCGCACGGACGTCCGTACCCCTTCACGCCTCGATGTCGACCTTCACTTCTGCTTACACGGGTATCCACACTGACGCCGTACAACAGGAAGTGAATACCATGTATCCCCTTTGTACTCAAACAATCTAGAACAATTTCAAAGATAAATATACAATAGTGACAATATGAAAATACTGAATACCAGTCTTAGATTTTGAATGAATAGATGTACGTCTCTGATCAAGTTATGTGCACGCCTGATAGGTTGCAGCTTAGTGTGATGCATCAACAAATAATAAAGGAAAATACACAATGAAATAATCCTGTAACAAAACAAAAATACAGGAACACAAAATAGAGCAACACGACACTGCCACTCCACCTTCAAAGGTCATTACACATAAACACTTGGCGCACTGTTGGGTTGGCCGCTATCCCTTTGATGCAGCGCCGGCACATCGCTGTAGGGCAGTAGGGTTCATGGACATGGCGCACAGATGGGCTGCACGTGAGCGTGCTCGGCATGCATCAAATGCCTCCCACTCTGTAGGCCGTCTGTGCGTCGTGCATTGTCTCCTTGGCTGTGTTGCAGACCCATCGCTGACAACAACGATGCTGCAGGTACTGGTGTCCTGGTGGAGAAATGCCCTGGGTTGATCTGCAAGCAATACGCTTACCTGTGCGTTTAAGCGCTGCAGCAGACACACAGGTGGAGCATGCACGTGGCGATGCATGTCGTCACTTGGAGCGGCGGGTCAGCTGCTCTCCTTCATCACTGCTCTCGTCGCCTCCCTGCGTGACATCACGGAGTCGTCGGTAGTATGGTTGCCAATCACGTACCAAGCAAGCAGAAGGGACAGGAGGCGGCAGAGGTGCTGGCGCTGTGTCCTGTTCGGACGGTGTACTCCGTGTGTCGTCTTCTAACTCTGCCAGTTGCTCGTCGACGAGGTTCCGCGATGACGTTTGCAACGACACTGTCGCGACCAGGTCGTTGTGTTGCATCTCGTGGTCTTCTTGGGTCGATGAGGTTGCTGGTGATGACGAAACAGGCCCTTGTGCTGAGAGGCGGGCACTATCATGTTCAACAGCAGTGGCACTGGCTGGTGTAGATGCTGCAGGTGTAGGCCCCGATGTCATGGGCAGCTGTGGTATGATTGGAGAGGGGGGTTCTTCTTCGGATCTTGTTTCGACTTCAGGCGCTCGATGCATCTGAACACCCGACGTTGATGTGTCACAAACTCTCCTAAAAGCTTCCCCATCTGTGTCGTTGAGATCGGTAAACACTGCTGTGTCGTGAGAGGGCTCATCGCCCAACTGAAGTGGCTGGATGTCCGATATCAGAACGTTGGCAGCGTCGCTGTCCGCTAGCTGTAAGTCGTCACGGTGAATGGCGACTCATCGACGTTGGCTTAAGTGCACGAGATATGTTGTCTGTCCAAGTCTTTTCAATACAGGGTGCGGCCCAACCCATTTTTCCTCAAGTCCGGCACAGAAGTCCTTCTTGCTTGCCGACTGTGGATGAGCACGCACATAAACCTTCTGTCCTGGTTGTATTTGTTTAGGTGTGCGAGAAGTCGTTGGCACCCACTTCTGACTGTATCGTTGTTGGTACTCGCGCACTTCGTGCCTCTCTGCTGTGCGATGCTCACGTCACTCACCACTGCACTCGGGTCCGCTTCGGTTATTAGCCTGGGGGCACTGAAACTCACCCAGCACTGGCAGGTTGTAACCAAGCAGAACTTCAGCGGGTGACTTCCCAGTGGCGGCGTTGACCAGACGTCTTAGCGTGAAGAGGGCAGCGGGCAGTTGTTCAGCCCAACCCCGGTGGTCTTCTCCAACTCGGAGGCGCAACTGAGTCTTGATGTCTTGGTTACACCTCTCGGTGGGATTGGCTCGAGCATGGTACACTGCTGTTTTGATAGGCAATACTCCCCATATCGTGCATGCATCACGCCACTTTCGGCCAGTGAACTGTGTTCCATTATCCGTCTGTAGATAATTTGGATAACCCCAATGCGGAAAGTACTCAGTGTTCAGTGTCTTGATTATGACATTCGCACGGGCACTAGAGATGGCGTACGCTTCTGTCCAACGTGATAGCAGGTCGGTTATAACCAAAACAAATCTTTTGCCGTTGGGTGTCCACGGGTATGGACCCATTAGACCCAATGCGACTGTCTCGAGTGGTTCCGTGGGAACTCGTGGTTGTTGTTGTTCGGTGCCATCGGTACGACGGGTCTTAAAGCAGTTGCACCTCACCCACTTGCGTACATATTCCCACACATCACGTGCAATGCCTTGCCAGTAGAAAGTGTAACGGATGTTTTTGAGAGTCTGTTGCACACCTGGGTGGCTGGTGATGGTTCCGTCATGAGTATAACGTAGCACATCAATGCGTACACTACTCGGTACAAACAAGGTCCACCGGTCCTGATCTTTAGGCGAACAACACTCGACATGGCCGTTAATCACTCTCCAGCGCTCTTGGACCCCAGCGGCGCAGCGCTCATGGCACTTTTGCAATATTGGACATTGAGCTTGTGCATGTACAACACGATCGTACAGGGCATGCGAGGGAGGTCCGTTGTCGACACTAACCTGGTTTAGGTTGATTCTCCTCGTGTCTGCGGGTGAATTTGGTGGTAAGATGGCCTCCCACTCTGCTTCGTCAATAACGATTTCGTCTGTGCACTGCGATCACGACAGCGCATCAGGTAGCTGGTTGTCCTTGCCAGGAACATGCTCGACATGGAAATCATATCCGTGCAGCAGAAGGGACCACCGGGCAAGCTTGCTACGGGCCTCTCGCATGGTATGCAGCCACGTAAGGCATCGGTTGTCTGTTCTCAGCGTGAAACGGTGGTACTCCAGGTATGAGCGGTACCTCTTCACGGCCCAAACGACCGCAAGACGTTCTCTCTCGTTGACGTCGTATCGCCGTTCTGTCGGACCAAACTTTGCACAGGCATAGTCAATGATATGCCGCATGTTGTCATCGTCGAGCTGGTACAACACCACACCTAGGCCTTCCTGACTTGCATCAGTCTGCAAAATGAGGTTCTTTCTGGGGTCATACCTCGCTAGGGTAGGGCACTTCATGAATCTGCGTTTGATTTCTTGGAACGCCTTCTCTGCTTCGGCTGACCAACAGTATTGTCTCTGTGCCGACAACAATGCCGTCAAGGGTACAGTCACAACCGCGAACTCTTCTACATACTTCCTGAACCAATTGATTAGCCCGAAAAATTTCCTCAGCTGTTTTCTCGTACAGCGCTGTGGATACTCCTGGATGATACATAGATGTTCAGGGTTGGGGGGGTTACCCTCAGCGTCGATGATGTAACCCAGAAACTCCACCGATGACATCCCTAGATGACACTTGGGAACAGTCGCCATTAGTCCGTTGACAGCCAGTCGCTCTAAGACTAGAGACAGATGATGCAGGTGGTTCTCCCACGTGTCTGACCACACTATCACGTCAACAAGGTAGGCAAGCGTGAACTCACCACTGAGGCCGTCCAGTACGTGCACCATCATGTTCTGAAAGGTAGATGGAGCACACTTTAACCAAATAGCATGGCGCAAAACTGGTATCGGCCACCATCAGCGGTCGTGAATGCCGTTTTGTGACGATTGGCGGGTTTGCCGGGTATCTGCCAATATCCGCTCCTCAGGTCGAGCGTTGTCATGATCTTCGCAGTGCCCAAGGTTGCTAGGGCATCTCTGATGTTTATGTACGGTGGTACTGCAGATTCAGTAACATGATTGAGAGCTCGGAAATCCACACATAAACGCCACGTCCTGTCTTTCTTCGGCGCTAGCGTTATTGCTGCATTGCAGCGGCTCTCTGATGGTTCAATGACGCAGTTGTGTAGCATCTCTTTCACCTGCTCTTTGATGACCTTTGCTTGATGGGGAAGATAAGTGCGGCGTGGTTCACAAAATCAAAAAATTTGTGAATATGCAATTTTATGAAGTTAAAAAAATTATAACATTCCCGATTAATGAGATAGTGAGGTGATTTTGTTTTTAAATGACGCTTAAGTAAACAACTAAAAAGTATTTTTACAATTTTTCGAAATTCGTCCTTGAAAGTTCTTAAAAAAATATTACGTGTTTTTAAATTAATCTCACTTACCTCCTAAACCAGTGGAAATACTGAAATGGTTTTTGCTTTAAAATAAATCTTGCGTGAATATCAAAAAAAGTAATTTCTGGATATTTCGAAATTCGTCCTTGAAAGATGTTAAAAAAATAAAATGTGATTTCAAATAATCATCTGCACTGTTTATACCAGTTGAGATATCGAGACGATTTTTTGATAAGAATGAAGCTTATATAAATATCTATAAATTAAATTCAGGTTTTTATGAATTTCACCCCTTTCACCCCCTTAATTATCAAATTTCGGAAAATCCTTTCTTAGTGGGTGCCTACGGGCAAGTGGCAGCTTCCCTCAAAATTTCATGGTTCTAGGTCCAGGGGTTTGGGCTGTGCATTGATGAGTGAGTGAGTGTGTCAGGACACTTCATTTTATATATCAAGATTATGACAATTTTAATGACTATAAAGCAATTCCTGATGTGATGCAAAAAATAGTTGAATTACATGTCCAGTAGGTAATTTGTAATGATAAAATAGTGTAAATAAATGCTGGGTTGCATTTTTTTCTTCTTTTTTTTTGTTACTAGGTCTTTGTGTTTTATGAAACAATAAGCCCTAGTCCATAGCATGTGCTGTAAACTTATCTTTAAACTTTTTGGTATTAGTTTTGTGAGTCTATGCCTTTTTGTATAATTTAGTTTTAAATAGGTGATAATTACACACGAGAAAAGCAACTGAAAATAATTCAAAGTTTTAGGTTACATGTTATTTACAACTCTAGTTTAAAAAAAGTTGTGCATGTGAATGGACGAGTTATGAATAGAGAGCTAAAAATTGTATGTTATTTTCTGACAGCAGTCTAGTCTGCTGTCAGAAAATGTGAGTCTTGTTTGCTTGACATCTTTCACTGGCTTATAATGTAATGACACGTATCGAGGAGAACTGTTTTGGCTAGTAATTAAAATTAAGTAGGTGAAAAGCAGCAAAATGTTACAGTCTCCTGAAAAAAGAGAATGATCACGGAGAAATAATGCAACAGTAGTTTCTTTTTGTCAACCTACTCATAAATAAAACCTCTTTGGACTGTAGCCATCACATACAAAATAATTATCACGGCATGTCTTTAACATTCACTCAGGTATTGTATAAAGTTTGTGGTGTAGAAGGGACGGGGTTACAGGTTCGTATCCCGTGCAAGACTTTGCGATGGGAATTACTATGACATCATACGAGCACATTGCGCACGCTCTGTACACTAAGCTAAGACAGTTAATTACAGTTCACTGTTATTGAGTACGCTAGCTGTTAAATGCCGTCATCGCATATTTTACCCAGAGTTACTGTTTACATTACATAATTTCACGTGGGCAATGCCGCAGACGACCGGCTAGTATTGTCATAAAAATACGCTATTCATTACCTACAACCATTTTTTTTCCAGTGATTTACCCTTTTCAACTTTCAAAACAAGTTTGAAATTATGAATCATTCATTGCTAGCGGATTTTAAAAAGGAAGGATAGCTTTAAAACATTAGTTTCATAACAATTTTATTTTGCCTGCCATAAACAAACTGTTTCACGATACTAGCTACAGTTGACATTTTCATGTAACGCGATAAAAAATTGCCATTACAAATATCAAAGACGGTAGGAAGTATGTATTTTACATTTCATTATTCATTAACGATTGAACCCAGAACATGATCCTCTTGACATCAATACCAAGCTACTTAAATAAAAATGAAAGACCATAAAATGGGGCAGAACAAAAGGTATTGGCTGTTCCGGGCTCCGAACTAAATAGTACCTATTACTCCGACATGATGAATAAACCTTACAAATATGTAGTTGTGATAAAATTTAACACTGAAATATAATTGTGTTACAACTATTAGCTCTAATAATTATATGAGCAAAGGCTAGTTTGCTTTGCAGAGTATGAACAATATAAAAATGTAATTTTAAGTGAAGATTGTTTAACTTTTAAACAGTACTGTGCAAAATGGAAATGATGGGTTAAGGGGTATTGATCCCTACCACCTTAGATTTATGAGTTTTTTGTCGATAACTTATGTTACAGTCAATGTATGAAAATTTTTGTCACAACAGGGCATACATACAAACTTAATCGATTTTCTAAAATTGTTGGAACCATAATATATTAATTATTTTGGAATAAGAAACGGCTGACAAGGAAAAATAGCCTTGTTAACGGGAGCGACTACTGGGGTTACAAAAGTCACAGAAAAAATTGCCGCGTGGTTTCAAAAAGTGAACGAAACAATAAACTATGCAGTGTCGGCTTAAAAAAAGTAAAACAATTTCTCTATTCCCTGATTTTTAAGAAAAGCCGAAAATCCGATCTGAGAGGGATCAATCCCCCTTAATTAGAAATTTTTTTGCAACACATACTATTGTACATTTAACTCTGTAGTTTATAGCAGCGACTATCAAAAGGAACAAGAGTTCGCATAGTGCACCTAGTTTCTAGTATTTCCCTTAGCATAACTGTTATATGCTGTACCAGTAATACAGTATTGTTTATTGAAAATGTGATCAATGTTATATCTTTTAATATGCTCGGCTAGATATCTTACCTAAGAAATTTACACTCATAACTTATATAACTATTAACTTCTAAAAATTATAGTGTTCAACAAAGAAAAGTGTTGAATTTTATAACGTGTTTACATAGTTTCACTGCACTTCAGATTACGGCGTTCCTTGTTATCTATAGAGAACCGAATATTTTTACATAATTTAGTGACACTTTTCTACTAACTAGTGTCAGGGTTTCTAAGCAAACATGACAGTCAATTATTTTGAAGACTGTAAAGGCTGTCCGTGTCAATTTTTTTTTATTTTAATTTTTCAAAAATCACAGACTTCTCAGTTATGTTGTTATCATCTGTTTTACAAAAATTAGCATTATTTCCACAGTCTGGATAAATGGAAATACTTAATACATTTGTGAATATTAACTTATTCTGATGTGGAGTGAATGGGAGAGTAATACGTATTTGGAAACGTACATCACCTCCGTTTTGAAACTCAATAAGTTTGTCGTATAGGTGTATCTCATTATGTGAGATTTTTCATTCCAAAATGGTGTCTGTAAATATAAATTCTGGAATCAATCATTAATGCCTTTTGTGAGGTAAACTGTACATTGTTGGTCTCACGTTTAGCAATAATTAAAGTACTAAAAAATTAAGATTCGCTTGGATGATGGAAGCCGCTCCGAGGCATAACGACAGCCTTTTGTATTTCAGTTTCAAAATGCCTATATACACACTTGCAGAAGCTTTTCAGCACAAATGTGTACATGTTGCAGGAACAAGCCCATCTCAAAATCTGGGGTATTATTTTGAGTTTGTCGTTTCAGTCATAAGAGACGAAATTGTTTAGAATTGCAGACATTCGCCATTGCAGTGCAATTTCGTCCCTGAAATCCGCAAGTGAGATAGAGGAAGACAATAAAAGAAATTAAAAAAAATACAAGGCTACTCTGCCACATAGACTTACACGAACAAAAAATATCCATAAGGAATTATATCAAGTCACAAAATGAAAAAAGGCAACAAGAAAATAAATATATATCCGAATTGAATGAGTACAGGAAAAACAATATGAAATACTGAGGACACCACAATTGCTTTCATTGCTTTCGTTTATTGTTCTTCATTATCTCACTTGTGGATTTCTGGAATGAAATTACCCTGTAGTGGTGTATATCTACAATTCTACATATTTACATTCACTCCCTTTGTAAGTAAATTCAAATACTTAGTCATTGATTCATGGTGATATCAAATTTTTTTGATCGTCTAATTGGCGGCAGAAAGTGTCGTGTGAGGGAAAGGCATTTTCTATACGTCGTTATGGTGGCAGTCTATCAAGCAAGTTCGGGGCTTCGATTACCTCTGCAGTACAGCAGCGTAACAGAACAAACGCTGCTGCTGCTACAACTACTAGGCTATACTTTACACGTGTTTCAGGTAAAAAAAAATTAAATGAGTTCATTGTTGAAAAATAAATGGGCTGTGGTTACATACATATAATGTTCGTTGGCATAACCTATTATTTCAAACACATTTGCGTGTAACAGTGTAAGACAGGTCATGGTTGCAATTGTGGGGGAAATGAATCGGTATAGCTCTGCGATGGTGGAAAGTGGAATAGCTGTTCTGTTCCGTAAATTGGCGCGTTATGCTTAATACCTTTTACTATAGTAGTAAAATTATTTATGTGTTATATTTTACGGCGATCATTACCAACACAGGAAAAGTTGTAATATTTGAATTAAAGATACATATGATAGATTATTTATAGTAGTTCATATTCCTTTCTGCGACAATCACCTTCGCAGAAAACTGTAACGTTTGAAATAAATATAAATCTATGATATACTATTTCTCATGAATTATATTTTGCGAAGTGAATTACATCTGAAACAAATGTCATATTTGAAGAAATACACTTATGATAATTTTATATATTTACAAGCAAGTATAGCTAAGGTTAATTCCACAACAGGTTAGGAAGGAAGCTCAATGTTATTAGTTTGGTAGTGGACGAATTTGTAGCTAGGAACGCTGAAATCGGTAAGGAGCTATACTGACCAATCAGAGAATAGTTTGAATAATTTCAAATGTTTGAATAGTTTAAAAATGTGAGTAAATTATTTTGCAAATAAAATTTAAAAGGAAAAATAAGTAGGTAACCTTCAACAATCAGAAAAATTAAACTTAAAGATTTTTTATTTTACATATTCTAGATAATTTTAATTTTAATATTGCCTCACATTTTCTAGCCCCCTTAGCGATAACAGTGCAACTGGCAGCAGGGGTATATAAGTAATCTTAAAACATATGTTGTAGCATAAATGAATATTTTATTGAAATAAATTTCTTTTCAATGCTATGCTTCAAAATACAAATCCACTATAGTATCACACTTAAGTCAAAATAAAATAGTCATACAATAAGGTAAACCTCTCACTCATTTTTTTCAACATCTTATTAAAATTATGCTACAAATTGAATTTATACTTTGTTGTGTTTTGTGTCATCAAGAAAAAAAGTATTGGTTATAAATGAAATAAGAAATATGGTGTGTGTGTGTGTGTGTATGTGTGTGTGTGTATGTGTATGTGTATGTGTGTGTGTGTGTATGTGTGTGTGTGTGTATGTGTGTATATATATGTGTATGTGTATATATATATATATATATATATATAGACACACACACAGTTCTGTTCAGAATAAATGATCGGCTGAAAAAGTTAAAGTCCGCTTCGGGTATGATCGGCTGTTAAGCAAAGGTAATGCCTGAGTACCTAGGCAAACATGCAGCGCACGTAAGTGTCTCCAATCACGGTGAAGTTGGGGCTCGCGAAATACAGTCACTCTTTTATTTGCTGTTCGTTCTAACCATAAAGATGTGCCATCATAGCGAGGGCATTTGATTGGATATGTAATGAAAAGCTTTGTAACTCCACTGTCGTCTAAGTAAGAGGAAGAATTACATATATCACTCTGGCAAGTTGTCATTAATTTACACTGAAATAAGAAACTTGTATTAATCTTCTATAGTAAGAAAAGTTCAGTGGTTATTTTATTGGTATTTATATTGTTTTTATTGTATCTTGAACAACCAAATGAAAGTATTAAGAGGAACGGCCACAGCATTTGTTGGTAAATCATACCAGCATTTCTCTGGCATGATCTTGGGAAACCAGTGAATACCAGGCTGACCTCCGTGGCGCAATCGGGTGGCGCACCAACTTGCGGTGAGAGGTTCAGTTTTCTAGTCCCGGGTAAGGCATGGGTGTAATTTAGTTTAGGTAAAATATAAAAATATGTGTAACCGTCTCTATAAATCACATTGCCAACGAGACGTAAACTCTAGAATAATAAAAATAAATAAATTGAAAACTGAAATCAAGACGGCCAGACTCAAGATCGAACCCAAGTCCTCCCAAATGAGAGTTTGAACCATTATAGCAATGCCAGCTTTCTATGATACGTAATTATATTGCACTGACACATAATTTAACGGGTGATATGTAGCAATAAATATACAACTAAACATTCATTGCCAACCAGTTATTTTGTCTTCCCTATGCACCGAGCTCATGGTTGACACAGAGTGAGATGGAACAATACTAACACCTTGAACTCGAATTTGGAAGGACCCGGGTTCGATACCCAGTCAAGGCATCCTGACATGGGGTTTTTTCCAGTGTTTCCCTTCTTACTCCAAATGCTGGGATTTTTCTTTAACAAAGGCCTCCCTTAGTCCCTTTCACGTAAGTTGTGTTGCTTGCCTTATCTATTGACATCTTGTCGAAGTACGTCAATTTCTGTGTGAATTTGTTACATAGAATTTCCTCCTAAGCTGGTCACATCTCAGAAAAATACAGAATGAACAAATAGCAAACGTATTAAAACCAAGTCTCACAATTGACTGACATATAAATAATTCGTCAACTAACAGTTAAAGGTTACCGTGCATATATATATACTCCGATCATAAAATGAAATAGACAATGCAAAGTTTTGAAGTCTACGCTGATTATGTCTTATATAAAAGGGCTGCTTATTTTCCCGAAAAAATCCCTGCAACAATTAGTTCCAATGACTTGCGTGCACACTTGCACCAATGATTCTTGATCAATATTAGATGTTTTTATTCTCAGTGTTTTAGGAATCTATCTGCAAATCTACTACGTATTTCATTTGATTACCCTCTTATATATAACAGTCTGTAATTACCTCACGACCTCAACTTTGCTGTGACTATCGATAAGACACAGACGCTGTTACTGGCAGGGACAATCTCAAGACTGCACAAAGAGGTATCTACTATGAGAAAAACACGCGAGCAAAGCCACGGGTGAACTGCTAGTTAACATATAAAGCGACAATTACATTTATTTCTAAGTATAAAATTGTTGACATTTGAATATAGTCTACTTGACCACTGTTTGTATTTCAAAGAAAATAGCAACAGATATTAGCTAATTTAATGGAAGATTTTTTTGTATTATCACGATTATAAGCAGTTCTATTACTTTCAAAAAGATTATTCAAACATATAACAAATTTCAAATAAACTTTTCTTGGTGACCAGTTTCGAGTATCTGTAGAACCACACTTTCCAACTTTAAACTCGCATCAATATACCGAATAATAGTGTCGCGAATATCGGTCTGCCATAAACACGACGCTGTAATCTCTGTTTAATTGCAAACACTATTATTTAGGGCATTTAAAGTTAAAGTTTAAAGCTAAAACTATACTAAACAAAGTTCAAGGGTTCTTGTAAAATCAATATGCTTCACATTCAAGCTTAAAATATTTGCTAACAAGTAGGGAGTGCAAAATCTTGGTACACTGTTCAATATATGTTCTAAAAATTTCTTAACAGCATTCTGTCGTAAAAATACCTTGATTTAATATGTGGCTCCCTGCCTGAAAAAGTATCGGGATCAATATAGGGCACTGATTTTCGAATTTGAATATTATGTTTAACAGTGACACTGGTCACTGGGTTTTTGATAACATTTACTCTTCCCGTGCATTCCCAAACGATTTCATGTCCACCTAACGACATCCCACACCGGCTCTCAAGACGAAAGCTGTTAACAATCAACCAAATTTGTTCACTTGATATGGACATAAACTAACGGTAATATAAAGCAATTTAGAGTACTTTTAAGGATTGGGTATGATAAAAGTTGGGTTCAAAGCAGCATTTTGGTCACAGAAATTGTTTTTGATCATTTGATTTCTAGGAATTACTGACCACTCAAGCTGCCCGGAATACCAGATTAGAGAACGAGCTAATTTTAAAATTTTGCCCGTTCACTTACGTCTCTCGAATTGTGCTAAAGCTACCACGCAGCGTCAAAAATAAAGATGTATACTGAGTTATTTCATTTAATTTATTGTGTAAGCATCGTATTCACTCAATGTGCTGGTCAGTTGGTATTTTCATATTAAGTTGTCGAAAGTGGGCCGAGAAAAAAAAAATTAAAAGCAACCTACATGGTTGACATTATCTGGAAAGAGGTGAAGCTGTAAAGTGTAATAAATTAAAGAATATCATTTATAGAGTGTGTATACAATCTTTATGCCGTTTGAACATAAATAATTTAAATACAGTTGTTTGTATATTACGTACAACTTTATCACACAATAGACACCTTTGGCCCAAAAATTGTAATACTTTTAAATATGTTACTAACATATATTTATTATACGAGTATGTGAACAGAAGTACCGGTACTTCACTTCGTTATTGACTCCGTAAATGTTCGATTGAGTAGGGACATAGGAGGCTTACAATTATTCATGGCAACACCGCGCCAGCAACCGGGCATCTGGGTGAACGACTGAGTTCAAATAGGTCGATACCGGGTGTATTCCCGTCTAAACGTCAGAAATTAGTAGTGAATGACAAAAATACTTGATCATTCGTTTGTAAGTTTCAAATTAGTAGAGTAAATAGAACGACTTAATCACATTTAGTATCAAGGAAATAAACGAGTGTACTTATTACCTAGAACACTTACTTCTATGGCACCCTAGCATTTACTTTACTGTGAATGGCCTTCTATGCAATTATTTTATACCAGGTCACAGCATATTTAGAAAAGTCAACGTGTTTTCCACAATATGATATTGAAAAGAAGCTAATGGTTGCATCACACTCTTCTGTTTCGACGCTGACTGTAAGCTACGTTATTTGTATTTGTGTATGCTGTCGTGGAGGACACTGTAAAATTTTTAGCGTAAAGTAGCATTAAACACTCTTTTAATTTATTATAATAAAATTAATTTGAAATGAGACTAAACACATGTTAAAAAAATTCCCTCAAATTAATTTTAAATGCATGCAAAACTATTAAACCACTTTTTTTTTTCTGCGATAACTTTCAGTCCTACTCTGACAATGTTAAAAACTCTAGTGCTCGTCCAGTAATTTAGGAGGAATTTATCCTTAAACATTTTCCTAAAACAAGTGGTACCTCCAACCAGTGGAAAACCAGTACATCTTTAGTCCCAGCATTTATATAATTACTTAATTAACTAGTGCTGAAAATGATTTTATTACCACTAATTTCCTAGCCATAATTTCAAACACAGTAAACTATACACTTTCCTTCTATTGGAAAGTTGTCGAGAAGTAAGTTAGGTGCAGACTCTTCACAATAAAATAAGCACTGCTTACATTTTTCTTCCTGTCATTCTGCGATCAGCTTTACTATTTTCAACGTGAAAACTACCTTGAAACTAAAAACTTCACCACCCTCAAACACTTTAAACCTTTGGCTCCATTAAAATAGAGTTATGGATGTAAGTGTTGGGAAGTGCTCATTTTAAAATGCACAGACTATAGGCACATAGGGCAGCACGTCCCAAGTGAATGACAGTACATCACTTGTTACTGCCTCCTTGTATTCGTACTACACATAGGCTTCAATAACCACAAAATTGTTTATTAAAACAATATTAGTCTTAATTCACTCATATCTACACAAAAATATCATTCAGGTGACGCTGATTCGTACGACACCTAACATGGGTATCTACTACTTTAGTTAATTAATATAATTATTTCCATTATGATTTTTATCTGGCTCATTGCTAGAGATAATTTTTGGGTCGTTACAAGTAACAGGACGCAACACAAAGTTTGCTATCAGTGACGTCTTTATTTACTAACTGTAGTCAGTCTTAATTTTTTGTAGAAATATTTTACAACAGCGAAATATATAAATTCATTAGAATGTATTTTATGTAATACATTTTAAACTGTAGGAAGCTGACGTTTAAATCAACATTTTCTTTATATTCAAATAAGAATTAATATTTTATATGAATCACAGTGCATGGTAAACTATGTAACAATAACAGTTTAGTGACATTTAGCTATGTTTTGTCTGCAGACATTCCTACTGCGGTTAAGGAACTCTAATGCCAGTGTAGTGAGTCGGATCTGACTTGGAAACCACGTGCTACTAAAAGACGGCTGTTGTACGGTGAAGGTCTTTTGAAGGTCAATGCTAGAATCTGATGGTAGTTACAGCTAGTGTAATTATTTTTTGAACAGTAAATCTAAGTGTGAACACTACATTACTGTCAACCTAGAAAAGTTTCTCTCGCTGTGCAAGTGGGCAAAACTATTGATTATATACTGATGACATTTTGAGTTAAAGTTTGCATTCAGTATGTCTTAATAGCATTTTCGGTCCCAATTAGTATCAGAACTTTTCCATTATTTTTAGGTTGAGCATTGTCACAGTGATAGTGTTATGAACGTTATACTGGCGCTGGGAAGAATAACTTTTTCATTTTTGTTTTGAATTCACTTTTTATAACCTTCGGCTTAAAATTTTAATTTAACAATAATGAATGAGATATTTCATTATGCAATAGTAACATAGTCTTCAATCAGAATGTTGTAAACCATAAACATGTAAATATAAATGTGTCGTAACGTATTTACATTCATATTCTAGTGTCCATACATACGAAACTAAATACAGAAAATCCGTTCTGCTATTCTGACGGAGTTTAAACTAATATCTGTAAAGTCTCGAACTTCGAAGTCTTGGTAAGTTTCAAAGAAACATCTCTTAATAATGAGCATCACGGAGCTCCTACTGTGGTCCACTCCTGAAGTTCACATGTGATATTAATGCTTAAAAGCAATATTTTTGGCTATGTACGTAAGTTAAGGGTTAGTATGTTCGTAAAAATTATTATAGCTAAAGAAACAGACCAACTTGAAACATTAATATCCCGCATAGTCATATTTATGTTCAGATGGGATTACAGTTGATGTAATGGCAATTTAAGATTCATAATGAAGTGTTTCCGTTAAAATTATGTTTCAAAATACGAACATCAAACAGAATTTGTTCGTAGTTCTCTATTAAGAGTTCTGCCTGGTCATAGCTGTATTGCATTTTACGAGGTATGAATACAGTGGTGTTATAGGCGCGACACTGACCAGGATTTCAAATGTGCAATTGTTTGTCAATCCGAGCTGCTGATTCTGTTTTGTGTCCTTACGTCGTTTATCTATGACACTTTCAGCGGGTATCTCATCGTTTTACTTCTCAGTCGCTTTTATTTCACTGCATGTGTGTGCGAAAATAGGCTACACTCAAAATTTTTTGGTGAATTGTGATATTTAATAGATTTTGATAAGTTTGCTATACTACGTAGCTACACCCACAGTATTGGAATTATATTTTGTAGGGCAAAATTAATGTGCCCAAAAAAGGCCTTAAAACACATTACTGGGACAAACCAGAAGTGTTACGAATTTATAATAGACCAACATAAGTTGCAAATGTTTCTATATATTCCGTTTCTTCTGTCATAACACCGAATCAATAGCAAAAGAAAACAAAATATAATCCCTATGCGAAATAGGAAAAATTAAAAAATTGGTACTCCAAATCGTAGTACTTAATGACAATTTAAGAAAGCTACAACACACAACCACTGTACAGTGAAATGTGCAGTTTACTGAAACTGTGTAATTTTTAGTCTCTTATTAGTCTTAAGAAAGTAAGAAGAGTAATATTTTTATATTACAGCAAATTAAGTCAGAGAACGATGCTTTTAATTGTTTATTATACACTAAACTGTGATTGACATGTAATAAAAAACAAAATAGCATTTACGGGATTAACAAAGACGCTAAATAACTACATAAAAAATATTTTCTTTTTCTGATCGCAAAGTTGTACATTTTGAGTCGCAATTTTGATGGGAAATGTGCAGGTACGGAAAGTAGCAAAGAATATTTCGACAATGACAATAACGATTTTGACAAGGATTTTATTTTTGAGGTTGTTCTCTAATGATACTCTAAAACATTAATTCCTAATGTATACGACGAGACATTTTAATAGAAAAATTAAAAATTATAGAATGTAAATGCATAATTTGCTTGTAGATAATATGTCATTATGTTGAAAGTTAAAACTATTCAAGTGTTATGCCATTATTTTTCTCCTAATTTCGTTACATTTTGATGCGTGCTCAGTACCCGAGAATAACTCACTTTCCCTTTCGGTATAGGTGATTTGGAATAAAGTGAACACTCAAAAAAGCCCTGATTAATTTCTATTTCCTGCCAGTTTATATCTTTCCGCCAATGTAAACACAAATAATGCCACGTGCTTTTATTTACATAGGGTCGTGCAATGTTTACAACTACATTAAACTGCTCCGATAAATTTTAGCTACAATATCTACTCATTAAATGCACGGAGGCTGAATGTAAGATATAAAAAAAGTAATCTTAGTTATAAATACCTGCGAGTTAATGTCTGGTTTCTGTCCATCGACTAATCTAAACAACACACACTATTGCCGTTATGCATCTCGTAAATGAGGGCATATTTTATTTGAATTTGTAACGCAAAACCGCCACTACAACAGACATGACACACGCTATTCAATAATTCAAGTTTCGTTCAGTTCTACTGCCACGAACATCGACGACGCACTTCAGAAACAATAATTAACGTATTTTCTTAACATGTGAAATAAAAAGTATGTTGTTTTTAGGCTGGCAA
>PNEQ01065900.1:0-26094 GCA_003012365.1 Medauroidea extradentata | reverse complement strand
TGTGTAGTGTTGTGAAAGCCTATGAATTCAGTCGGTTTATAGGATTTGTGTAACTGTAGTAAGTATTTATTTAAAATATAAAATCTTCATGACATGAATTAATTTGTCTATTGTTTTATATATTTGTGAAGTACATATATTCATAGGTTATAATTTCAGTTAGGCACATTAATTTAATTTTCTTTCTTGTATTCCAGCCCGTAGAATGAAGAGAATTTTGCGGGCTATTTCAAAATATGTTCAAAATTAATGATAACAAAGATGTGCACCTGTGAATCACCTTGAGGTTATGTCTCAGTCTACATTCGTGTCATGTTCAAAGGTATATTAAACATATCACAATGCGGTACAACATAATTAATTCCCTCAGTGATTACTTACACAGAGTGTCTGTTACAATTAGGTATTTTTAAAGTAAAATGTTAATGCCAAGCTCTTTGAAGTGAATTCCCTTACAGCATGGTAACGTCCCATTAACGTCGCAGCAACGTCGCACACCAAAAAGTGTGACGTCCCATAAACGTCGCAGTGACATCCCAGCAACATCGCAGCGAGGTTGCAGTGCGACGTCGCAGCAAGTTGCTTTGTGACGTCGCAGCGAGGTTGCCATGCGACGTCACAAAAAGCGGACAAATACACGTCCCTGCAACGTTGCTGGGACGTCACTGTGACGTTTTTGCAACGTTTTTGGGACGTTACACTTTTCGGTGTGCGACGTTGCTGCGACGTTTATGCGACGTTATCGTGCTGTATGGGGAATAACGGTAGTTAAATAATTAACACTGAGTTTTAATTATTGTCGCGGGCTGTAGCTTACAGTTATAAAATAAAAACCAAAAATTTTTGTATTTAAAAAAATCTTATAAAGTAAAAGATTTTTACTAGACTTTTAGAAATGTTTTAAAAATACAACATATTTTTTTTATTCTTGTGTCCATAAATTTGAGCGAATAGCCATTGGCTCGTGACATCTAATTTCAGTATAAATTTTTTAGATTCAATAAAGCTGTTGGTTTTCATTGGGTGTATGTTTCCGTGACATGAGGCTTTTGAATAAGTAAAGAGATTTTGATTAGCACTTAACAGCTAGGTATTTTGGGCTTCTGCTTGTGATGGGTGACATGATATGAGTACGCCGCAGCACCGTAATGAAGGGACGAAGTAACCGGAAGAACCCCGAAAGAATACATCGACCAGCAGAACCAAATTTATTGCAAAATTTACCAGGTCGCACGTTTTTCAAGAACTAACACAACCAAAAAGATTCGTCTAAGCAGAATATAATATTGTTCTTAATTTGTGACGACCTAAAGTTTTGTGGTGTAAAGTGTGTGGAGTAAAAGGAAGTCGGCAAGTTCAGTTTGAAACCAGGTAGCAAGCTCTCACTGTCCTCCCGTGGCATGATCGTTATTGTGCAAGGTTTGTCGGTTTTGCACTTACGATTATACGCCCACTAGTCTGAGCAATACATAGCTAAATTACGTCGAAGGTTACCATGGCGTCGTCAGCGGTCTGCCGCCCTAACTTGCGACGCTTTGCAATACTTCTAAAATAACCGGTCCGAATACCGCAACTCGCAGGCGTCCCGACGCATAAATTGAAAACATCCGCCGGTGTACCCTGACCCGTCGATCTCTTCATTCAACACCGTCTCTGGAAAGGCGTCCGGCGCCTGAACTGACTCCCTGGGTTACCCGCCTGTCGTTATCTGCGTCTGAACGCCGTCTTCCGAGGCTCGAAAACGTCTGTCCAAAAATCAGTCAACAATCTAGCCATGCTCCTGTTTGACGCCAACTTACCTGTTGCTTGCCCTGCAGACGTTGACTTAATTGGGCCAATGAGGAGAAAGCTTCCGAAAGATATCCCCGCCCCTCGAGGACACTTAACTTCCTGCCACTACCATATTTATTACATAATTATTTAATTTCATTTAGCTGCACTTTGACAAATACACTACGTGTTTATTTATTCTTAAAATTCCTCACATTCAAGTTATTGTATCTATTTAAGATTTGTATCTTAAACACAATAGGCTGGCTTTCCTCCCCTCCCGCCCGGTAGCTTTGGGGGTTACATGAGCGTTAGTGGGGGCGAGAAGGCTCAGACGCTTGCACCTGCTGTTTCCACAAAGACAAATTTTATACGTTTCTGTTTTTCCTAAATAAAATTCTGTACATAGAGAATATCGGCATCCTGACACAATGACGAAAGAATGAATCGTCGCATGACATGTTTATTGTGTCTGTAATTTATTATAATTGCTTATAATTGATGGCTACTTCTTAATAATTGAGGTGGTGACCACATGGCACGTCAGAATTTTTCTATATCAGCACAAAGAATTTCCCTTAACAAGCATAATTTATCGTAAAAAATATAACAATTTTTTGAAAGCAGTATATTCGAATTTTTGGCTTGGAAACTCCTGAAATAGCACCATTTTGCGCTTACAAATCTAAATTTTTTTTACAGCAGCACAAAGAATTTCCCTTTACATGCATAATTTATCGTAAAAAATATAACAATTTTTTGAAAGCAGTATATTCGAATTTTTGGCTTGGAAACTCCTGAAATAGCACCATTTTGCGCTTACAAATCTAAATTTTTTTACATCAGCACAAAGAATTTCCCTTTACATGCATAATTTATCGTAACAATATAAAAAATTTTTGAAAGCAGTATATTCAAATTTTTGGCTTGGAAACTCCTGAAATAGCACCATTTTTCGCTTACAAATCTAATTTTTTTTACATCAGCACAAAGAATTTCCCTTTACATGCATAATATATCGTAAAAAATATAAAAATTTTTGAAAGCAGTATATTCAAATTTTTGGCTTGGAAACTCCTGAATTAGCACCATTTTGCGCTTACAAATCTATTTTTTTTTTTACATCAGCACAAATAATTTTCCTTTACAAGCATAATTTATCGTAAATAATATAACAATTTTTTGAAAGCAGTATATTAAAATTTTTGGCTTGGAAACTCCTGAAATAGCACCATTTTGCGCTTACAAATCTAAATTTTTTTACATCAGCACAAAGAATTTCCCTTTACATGCATAATTTATCGTAACAATATAAAAAATTTTTGAAAGCAGTATATTCAAATTTTTGGCTTGGAAACTCCTGAAATAGCACCATTTTGCGCTTACAAATCTAAATTTTTTTACATCAGCACAAAGAATTTCCCTTTACATGCATAATTTATCGTAACAATATAAAAAATTTTTGAAAGCAGTATATTCAAATTTTTGGCTTGCAAACTCCTGAAATAGCACCATTTTGCACCTACAAATCCAAATTTCCCCCGGACCCCCCGCTTTTGGTTTGTGGGGTGCATATGTATACTTCTCAAGGCATACTCTCCGCCCCCCCCCCTAAGATAAAAGCCTAAATCCGCCACTGTCTAACAGTCACTGAAAAGTGTCTCTGTAAGCAGGGGGTAGCCTACCTTGTTGGAAGTATCCTCCAACTTAACTGTTAGTGCATGGTAGCTCGATTTTGCACCTGTACTGTAAGCTGTTCTACGCTCAATAGTGCTTAAGTGAATGCGCCTCGCCATGGGCTCTATCACAGTGTCTTGCTCCGTGAGCTAAGGCCTTCCCACAATGGCAACCTCCCTTAACTCCAGTGTAACCAAAGTTTTAGTTATGGTTTCGATGTCTCTGATGCGCACAACAATAGTGGCTTGGCCTATCGCTTGGTATTTCGAGCCTTCGGCTATGAACTGAATGGGTTGATTGACGGGTACAATTCCTTTAGGGTGAACAAATTTTGACCGAATAAAGTGGTGGGAAGCTGCAGTATCAACTAAAGCATAGCAGCAAAGGTTGTTTACACTGATACGAATTTTGCTTGATGGATGATGTTTGCTGTAAATCTGATAGAGAAGAGCGTGTTGTGGTGTTCGGATGTTTATGTCTGCTCTTGATTTGACGGTGATGTCAGGTTCCATTACCCAACTTTCTAGTTTCTTGACTGGGCCTGTGCAGTGTTGCCACCCCACTTAACGTCTGCAGGAACGTCCGGACTATCTCTGTGCACAGTGCATATGGCGGTCTGGACAATAACGACATGGGGACTTACGTGACTGAAGTCCAGTTGGCGAGACAGTCTGTTCGCAGTGTTTATATGACCCATATGAGTATCACTCACATGCCTGTTAGTCCTTCGACGCTGTTGCTCGTGGCTAGCTTTCTGCGACCCTGGTGAAGTTGACTGCGCAGCTGTTGTGGGTTTCCGTGTTGCTCCACTCCAGCGTTGTGACATCAGTGGTGCAGCATGTCCCTGCCAAACAGTGTGGCAGCCCTGATGAACTCTTCCGGCTTGTATGATAGCAGCGGCACGAGCGATGAGCGAAACACTGGGCATGCAGTTTCAGTGATAGCGGTGAGCTATTGACACGCACTGAGGTAAAGTTGGTATTTCCGGAGCACATGGTAGTTGCGTGGCGCAAACGTGGTCAGCAGTTAGTCACCTTGTAGTTCGAGTGCAAGACGGCTCTGCGCTTGTAAGGACATGAACCCTTCGTCGTAATGTGACACTAAATGTCCGCGGAACTCGTCCCACAGCATCCCATACCGTGTCATGCCAGACCACCACTTACCAGCATGTCCTGTCAGCGGTTTCCCGATGCACTGTGGCCATTCTTCCTTGCTCAAGCTGTAGCGGTGGCAGCCAGTTGGTGCAATCTTCCAGGAATGCCTCTGGGTCCTCACTAGTCATACCAGCAAAATATGGCAGTATCTGGAAATGACATGGTATTGACACAACCGGTGGGTTCACTGTGTACACTCCTGTCGAGTGCGACATTGCGTGAGCGCTCGGTGCGCTCGTGAATGCAGGCGATACAGAAAAGTTCTGGACAACCGTGAGCATTGTTTGCAGGGTAGCAAACCGTGCTCGATTAAGAGCCCCTAAAGAAAATCTTAGAGAGACCAGAGAGGTTATAAGTGGCTGGCGTGGGGCAGCGATGCAGCCAAAACCTAAGAACCCGGTTCCGATTACATTTTGGGATTCCTTGATCACGAGGCACTCCACGTACGCGGATTGCTCGCAATATTTACACCCTACAGTTGCAACTGTTGTTTCACGGCAGCACAGATATCTGCATGCACCAACTGTATTTTCCATGACTGTGAATCCTTCCGGTGCCCTGAATTGTGCTGCGACCGGAGGTTTGACACTGTCGTGGGTACTGAGTGGTTGCACCAGTGTAGCCCTTGCGTTATTCGCAGTCGTTTCGCACATGTCACACTGGACAAGTCCTGCATGTGTCTGTACCATTTCCGCAGCCGATAAACATCACTCGTGGAACCACGCTGCATAGGTCGCGCACGACACAGTGCATTATCCAGGATGTTAGCACACCAGGTTGATATACACGTCATGCTTTAACCAGTTACTGTGGTTAAGTTCGTGTTTGGGTTGCTGGTTTTGCGTAGCGCACAAGCATGTGGGACCTTGTATTCCACGGGTTAAGATCACTTATAACCACCCATCATCACCCTCCGACTGGCCATCACAGGAAGGAAATTCGCCACGATCCCACACCCTACACAACCATCATCAGAGTCTCGTGTTAACCCGAGTAAACTGGCTAGTTGGCACCCAAAATATTGATACATAAGATCACTCACGATAGAACTTTACCACATTCCACTACCCATGAACCCGCTTGACATCAAAGGCTGGCAAGTTAATAATTTTACAATGAGTAATTGTATTGAAATATATTGTGATTTAAGATAAAGGTCTAGTCTAGGAATCTGTTTCAAATTTTGTCAGTATTCACCTCATATTATGGTAAACCACAAGACTGTAGTGGAACCCTTGCTTTTTCTGATACATGTTAATGATTTACCAACATCTGTATCAATTCATGAGAAAGCGAACATTGTTTTATTTGCTGATGATACACGTTTAATAGTAAAGAATAAGCTTATGGACATTCATTCTTTGAATTCTAATAAATCTGTTAACTATTTTCTGTTAGTTCCTTGTGTAATTGGTTCGTAGTAATCAAGATGACTGTAAATGTGGATAAAACTAAGTTTATGAAGTTTCTGTTGGACATAATATGAATAATTTTAATGGAATTAGCTAAAATAGTGTTAAATTAGAAGAGGTTAAGGGGGTTGAATTAGAAATGCCATATTAAATATTTAATTGGAAAATTACAATCTGCATTATTTACATTAAGGGCGCTGCCTACCCGTGTGTGAGAACCTCAAAAGCGAAGGAGCAGTAAGGTCGACCTCGAAGCACGCATCAAATGCCGCGTCGCCTCAACGAGCGAATCGCTGAACTAGAGTGCAAGCTTCCCGCCAATGGTTTTTACTGTGGTACATTAAGCGGTGACCATATAATTTTATTGGTGGAAAGTCTGCAACTAAGATCAGTGCAGGTCGCAATCTGGGTTTCACATACATTCGGTTAGTACATTTTGAAGTATGGAAGTCTGAAAAGGGCATTTTTAGCCATGTTGGAGGGCTTAGAAACAGTGGTTTTAATGAGCGTGTTGTCTTAACGATGAGGTTCCGACCTTGTCTGAACTTTGTTTTTTTTCTTTTCGTACATTGGCACAATGGGCACACAATGAATATTTTCGTAGAAAAAACCTGTTTACGAACACACTGCAACACATTTGAGGTGTAGGGTAGGCAGCCGCCTTAAGATATATGAGCAATATTTGTAGCCCTCCGGTATGAAAGTCAGTTTAGTATACATATTATCATTCACATTTATTCTATGATTTAGCATTTTGGGGAAACTCAGTAGATGTTGGAAGACCATTTTAACTACAAAAATAAACTGAAAGGGTTTTAGCTTATTGTAAAATATATTAATCTAGTATAGCACCATATAAGAAGTTTAATATACCTTTACCATGCTATATATTTTTGTTTTACTATTATATTGACATGAGCGGGGGTCGTGATTAAGTGTTGTTTGCCCGGTGCGCCAGCCCATTAAGAGAGAACGGGCACTCATGAGAGCAGAGACTCTAGGTTTCAGGGCCACGTCGCCGACGGCCGTGGCGTTGCGGAACACTCCCCACTCTACGTCGCTATGTTACTTACGCAGGGGAATCTTATGGCGTTCCCCACGCCCGTAGCACTAAAGTAGAAAAGTACACACATAAACACACTGTAGGTATAGCACTGGAATGCGGGTTGAAGGGTCCCGCGCCCATATGGCCGTGAAGCGGCAAGTAATAAATACGCACCTGTAACTGGAAAAACGTATTTATTGGTAAAGCACCATGCTCCAATCATACAACACTGGTGGCGCAAATAGCGGACCCGGCCCTAAGCCCGACCGGTGGGCGATGCTGTTACGTGAAAATTCACTACACGAGTGAAAAAGATAATTTAAGTAATGCCCCTGGGCGACGAGTTGCAGGGGTGAACGGTACACCTCCGGGCCAGCAAAGTTAAAAGAAAATGTTCCAGACGAAAAGAATGACTATCGGTACGCTACTGACTATGCAAAGTTGTGAAGGGCCCGGAGTGACTAACACGTCGACCGTCCCGGTCCGCCGCGTAATGCCAACTGGCGAGTCCTTCCCGCGTGCATGACGTCGTGCCGCCAAAGCGCGGGAAGCACTCGCCGAAAAACACAAAATCACTCAATTAAACAGGGGCAAAGGCCCAAAACACTCATAATAGCACAGCTTGAGGGTTAGAGTCCCAAATTTGAATAACGGGATAGTTTATAGAGAGTTTATGTAATTTATAGTTACGTGAAATTTTGAACCATACAACATTTGAAAACGTAGACACTGAATTTGGACGTTATTTGAATAGAAATAATTATAACACAACATCGGCGATTACAGAACAAATAAAACGTGAAACTGTATGGGGGAGAACGTGTGTAGATATTTGGGCGGCAAGTTGGCTGCGTGGGCGAGTCCAAGTTGTCGCGACGCGCAGGGGTGTTTTACTGGAATTAAGGTTAAATACAAAAAAGTTGAGAGGGGGCACAGTACACATGAAACACACTTACACCTGGCCTTTCTATATTATTGCCAGTTAAATGGCATAACTCCCCTTGACGGGAAAAGCACGGGAGGGCTTTTACACAGTGTTCAACTTTGACGTTAAATTACGTCGCTTCTCGTCAAGGGGGCACATTCCTACCATTTGCTGGCAGTTCTATGGCACCGACGCACATGCTGGTGGCACCTGGCGTCGCGGGGGCGGCGTCTGGATGCCGCAACCTCGTGTGCCCATGTGGCCGGGTGCGTTCCCATATGCCGTGGCTGTACGGGCGCTCGGCCCGTTCCGTAATGGTGGCTTGATGCGCACGACGGGCTCAGAGAGAGCGAGTTGCGGAATGACCCGCGTCAAATGCCCCCCTCCTGGGAGCCCGTCTGTGCATCACAACGCCGCAACCGCCTTACCTGCAGCAGGAGGGACTCCGCGGTCCGGCTGGCCGCGTGCGAAGGAAGTACCTGCCTGGCTGGGGTGGCTGACGACTGCGGAGTGCCGTTGCCTTCGTCTTGGTGGCCGGATCGTCGTGGCAGGAGGTGCACCCGGGGTGCACTCCGCGGCCTGTATGTCTCGACCGGCGGGAAGGCAGTAGGCCTTCCATGCCCTGTAGGTTGTCCCCAGGGTCCATGTCACCCGGTTCGGGCTGCAGAGGTGGCCGCGGAGCTGGGTCCTGGACGGCCGTTGGAGGGAGGGGCGACGAGGGCGCCCTGTCCCCCCCCCCTCGTGCGGCGCTGGTGTCGGGTCGACCTCCGTGTCGTACCGTGTTATCTCCTGCGGCAGGCCGGAGGGTGCCTGGCTGTCGCCTCCGGCCAGCGGCAGCTGGACGTCGGCATCGCCGGTCCCTCCTCGGGCTCTGTCTTGAACAGGCGGTCCCATCACCTCCGCTCCAGGCGTGGCGCCTCGGGGGCGGAGTTGGTCCGCGTCGGCAGGTGGCATCTCGATGCCAAGCGCCGAGACGCGTACGACTCCGTCGGTGGGTTCATGGAGCCTCGCTGGAACTCTTGGGCTGTTACGTTGTTCAGGTGAGCGCGTCGGCTTCCCGTCACTAGTGTCGACCGCCCCTCCGTACCGTTCGCCTTCTGCTGCCGTAGTCGGCGGTGTCCGGCTCGCGAAGAGGCGCCTTACGCACCCAGTGGGGGGGCCGTCTCCTGCACGCGGGGTGCTAGGTGGCGCCCTGTCTGGCAGGTCTGTCCTGGGGGGCGTGGTGCCATGGGTTGTTCCACCTCCACCGCCATAAGCAGCTCGCAGAACATCTCTATGTACTTTGTTTACTCGGCCATTGTGGCGCCTAACGAGGTAGGTGGTCCTGCCGCACGCTCGTACAACCTGGTGCGGTCCGCTCCACTTGGCGGCGAAGCCTGCGCAGTAGTTCTTTTTTCCTGCCGAGAGAGGGTGCGCTCGGATGTACACCCGCTGTCTAGGCTGGAGCTGTTCGGGGGGGCGTCTCATTGTCTTGAGCCACTGTTGCGCGTAGCGCTCTTGGTTAGTCCTCATCGCCACGTGTCACTCCTGTAGCCTCTCCGTCCTTACTTCAAGGCTTCCAGGTTCCTCCTCGCTGATGGCGGTGCACTGAGATTGCACTCCAGTAGTGCCGCTGCTGGTGATTGTCCGGTGGCCGCGTTCACCCGGCACCTAAGTGTGAACAGGGCTGCGGGCAGGTGTTCGGCCCAGGTCTCGTGCCTTTTCCCCACACGGAGTCGGAGCTGCGTCTTCAGATCCTGATTCCGATGCTCTGTGGGGTTGGCTATCGGGTGGTACACTGGTGTGATGTGGTGGTAGACGCACCACTTCCCACATGTGTCTCTTCATTTTCCCCCAGTGAATTGTGACCCGTTGTCCGTAAGCAGGACCTTCGGGTAGCCCCATCTTGCATAAAACTCCGTGTCAAGTGTTCGCACTAGGTTCTAAACACGTGTGCTGGGAACAGCATAGGCTTCCGTCCACCTCGAAAACATATCCGTCACCACTAAAATGAAGCGCTTGCCGTTCGTGGAACGGGGGTATGGGCCCATGATGTCTAGGGCGACAGTTTCGAAGGGGCGCTCCGGCAGACGTGGCTGCTGCTGTTGCTCGCCGTCGGTTCTTCGCGACTTGTACTTGTTGCATGTCTCGCACCTTCTGACATACCGTTGCACCGCCCGGGTCACCCCTGGCCAGTAGAACAGGCGGCTTACATTGCAGGCGGTCTGGCACGCGCCCGGATGTCCGGCGAAGTGTCCGTCGTGGGCGTGACGTAGCACGTTCCCGCGTTCACCCTAGGGCACAAATAGTATCCACAGTCCCTCCCGAAGGGGGGGGGGCGCGTCTCTACCTGTTCGTCGACTACACGCCACTGGGGTACCAACTCGTTCGCGCATTCCTGGCGCTTGTTCTGACATGTGGGACAGTCTCGCTGCGCCCCTACAACCGCCTTGTAAAGGTTTTTGACATTGACCTCTTGCGGTTCTGCTATCAGCTGATATAGCTGGGCGTCAGCTGACTGCGGCTTGGGTGGCAGGATATCGTCCCAGTCCGTCATGTCGGGCACGATGATGTCAGTGCTCGTTTATGTGGTACCATCTTTCCGTGGGGCCAAATTTAGCGCTCGTGAAGTCTATTACACGTCGTGCTCCCTTGTCGCCGTACTGGTACAGCACCGCACCTACCCCTTCTTGACTTGCGTCCGTCTGGAGGTACAGTGGGCGCTGACAATCGTAGTGGGCTAGGGTCTCGCACCTCGTGAACGCTGTCTTAATGTCTCGGAACGCTTTGTCCGCCTCCGCGGTCCAACTGTATCTTCTCTGCGGGGAGAGGAGAGCTGTCAACGGTGCTGTTATGGTCGCGAACCCCTGTATGTGCTCATGTAGCCTGTTTATCAGGCCGAAAAACTTGCGCAGTTGTTTGCGCGTGCCTGGTGGTTGGCACTCCTCTACTAAGCGCAGGTGTTCGGCATTGGGTTCAATCCCCTTCTCACTGACCATGTGGCCTAGGAATTCGATGTTGGCCTTCCCTATATGGCATTTGGGTACTGCGCAGGTCAGCCCATTGATGGCCAGGCGTTCTAGGACGAGCGATAGTTGGATTAGATGTTCTTCCCAGGTATTCGACCATATGAGCACGTCGTCGAGGTAGGCTAATGTGAACTCGCCGGCCTGTCCGCTCAGTACCTGCACCATCATCATTTGGAACGTCGCGGGTGCTCCTTTCAGGCCGAACGGCATTGCGCAAAATTGGTATTGGCTGCCATCTGGGGCCGTGAATGTAGTTTTCTCCCGGTCATCCTGCTGCACCGGAACTTGCCAAAAACCGCTCCGCAGGTCTAGGGAGGAGAACACTTTCGCGCGTCCAATGGCGTTCAGAGCATTCTTGACGCTGATGTATGGTGGGGACAGGTTTTCTGTTGCGAGATTCACACGTCTCAGATGTACGCAAAAGCGCAGCGTGCCATCTTTCTTGGGGGCTAACGTTATTTGTGAATTGTACCGGCTGTTGGCCAGTTCAATTACTCCGTCTGCCAGCATCTCCTTGATCTATTCTTTGATGACTTTGGCCTGATGTGACAAGTAGCCCCTAGGGGGCGTGTAAATAGGTTTGTTTGTGGTGAGGTCGATTCGGTGTTCCGTCACCGCAGTACGTCTCAGGATATCATTAGCCGCGAACACTTCGCTCCTCTCATCTAAAAGCCGTTGAAATGCTGCTCTGTACGCTGGGGGTACTTTGTTTGATATATCCTCGAGTCTAACTGTGGCGGCCAGTTCCCTTGTTTTTGCCTCTGTACTGTATGCGGTTCTGCGTTCAACAGTGCCGAAGTGTATGCGTCTCGCCGCGGGCTCTACCACTGTGTTCTGTTCGGTAAGCCAAGGCAGGCCCAAATTTGGCGTCCTCCCTCAGCTCCGGTGCTACCACGGCAGTTGTTATGGTCTCAATGTCCCTGATGTGTACAACAATGGTGGCTTCGCCTAACGCTTGGCACTTCGCGCCCTCGGCAGCTAGCTGAACGCGCTGATTGAATTTCATCATGGTTTTAGTATTAACAAATTCTGGCCGAATGAAACTGTGTGAGGGCGCTGTGTCTACTAGCGCATAACAGCGGAGGTTATTTATGCTTACTAAAATTTTTATTGATGGATGGTGTCGTCTATGGATTTGCTGGAGTAGAGCGTGTTGTGGTGTCTGGTTGTTTACATTGACGCTGGGGTACATGGTGACGTCAGGTCCTGTGGCCCCTATTGTCCGTTTCCCGACTGGGACCTAGTATTCTTGTTCCCTTGCCTCGGCCTTGCCGGCGCTCTAGGACTGTCTTTATGCCAGTGCAACTGGTCACCCGGGCAGAACTGACATGGGAACGGGGGTGGCTTGGAATAGTCTAGCGAGCGTCGCTGTTTCGTGTTGTCATTCACATCACCCTTGGAATAATCACTCTCATACCTTGTGTTCCGTTCGCGATGTCGCTCTCCGCCTGTCCTTGGTGTTGCTAGTTGTGCAGCTGTCGTGGGTCGATCAACACCGCCGCTCCCGCGCAGTGTCGCCGGCGGCTGGAGCGTCGCTCTCCCGAATAGTGCGGTGGACTTTATGAACTCTTCTGGCTCGTACGTCAGAAGTGGCACTAGCGAAGCAAGGAACTCTGGGCGCGCAGTTTCGGCGATGGTAGTAAGCACTTGTCGCGCACTAAGGTGTGGTTGATACTTGTGCAGTAGGTGGTACTTGCGCGACACAAACACTGACAGTGGCTCGTTCCCCTGTGGCTCCAGCGCGAGTCGGCTTTGGGCTTGTAGTGACATAAACGCTTCCCCGTATTGTGACAGGAACAGTCCCCGAAATTCGTTCCACGCCATCCCATATCGCGTCATACTTGACCACCAACTGCTGGCTTGGCCCGTCAGCTGCTTCCCGATGACTTGCGGCCATTCTTCATCACTAACGCCGTACCGGTGTAGGCGGCCTTCACAGTCCTCGAGGAACGCCTCCGGGTCCTCGCTCGTTAATCCCGTGTAAGTTGGTAGCGTCTGGAACTGGCGTGGCGTCGACATGGCCGGCGAGCGCGTCGCGGCCGTCTCCGTCACCTGCGGTGTCACTGGAGTGCGCGATGCGCTCGTAAACATTGGTGGTATGGACATTTTCTGAATGACTGCGACAGTTGTTCGTGGGATAGCACTGTGACCTAGGTTGCTGACCTCGGTGGTGTGGTTCTGCCAGTTTGGTGTCTCCGACAGAGGTTGTTGTGTAGCAGCGATACAGCCAAAACACAGGAAGCCCGTGCCGACTACCGTCTGCTTCTCCTCGACCACCAGGCATTAAATGTGCACGTCTTGCTCACAGTACTTAGACCGCAACGTAGTTCTCACCTCCACATGGCATCGCGGTCGTCTGCACTCACGTACTGGTGAATCAGGCACGTTGCCGCCTCCCGTCACGAAAAGTGTGGAGACTCGGTGTTTTGCGCCGTCACTGGGTGAACGTGCCATTGTGGTTCCAGCGCTCGTCTCGCACATGTTGCACCCGAAAGGTCCCGTGTGTGCCTTCACCACTTCCGCGGCCGACAAGCAGACTAGGCTGTCACATACTTTTCGCTTTAAAATGTCACTGAAATTTGCTACCGGTTTAAAGTTTGATTGCTGCGCACGCACAAGCGGTTGCACATGGTGTTTTCCAGTTGGCAGCTTCCCGTCTTGGCCTACACTGCGTACCCGTCCGTGCAGGTACATCATTGGACGTCGCCTGCGGCGGAAAGTCGCGGTTGTCGCGGAAATGTTATGTGGGTGCCAGTTCGGTAATAGCGCCTTCACGTGGCATCTGTGGTGGGCCGGATGTTCAGGCAGAGTCTCGTAGCACTTGTCACACACGTGGCCGGTGGCTCCATACGTGCCATGGTATGCCATGTCGCGGAAGCGTGGTAGCGCGCGTGGCGCGGACGATTAGCTGGTCAGGTCACCGACCTTGGTGCGGCAGACTCCCTGCGCGTGGCGCGGTAGGGGAAGGTAGCACCGGCGGGAGGTGGCCTGGGGGGGTGACGCTGTCCTTGGTGCATGCGCTGCCACCCCTTGGATGGAGCGGGGGTGGTGAAGGGGTCGCACGGCTGGTTGCTGCCACAAGATGGCCGCCCTCGCGTACTCTCTCCCTCTGCTTCCGACAATGGCGAACACGTGGTCTCCGCACGCGAATTTTACCGTAACTGCAACTGCGATGGTGCATGGTTGTTAACGCCCCATGTTGGGTGCCAATTTGACGTGAGCAGGGGTCGTGATTAAGTGTTGTTTGCCCGGTGCACCAGCCCGTTAAGAGAGAATGGGCACTCATGAGAGCAGAGACTCTAGGTTTCAGGGCCACGTGGCCGATGGCCGTGGCGTTGCAGAACACTCCCCACTCTACGTCGCTATGTTACTTACGCAGGGGAATCTTATAGTGTTCCCACGACCATGGCACTAAAGTAGAAAAGTACACACATAAACACACTGTAGGCATAGCACTGGAATGCGGGTTGAAGGGTCCCGTGTCCTTTATCGCTGTGAAGCAACAAGTAATAAATACGCACCTGTAACTGGAAAAACGTATTTATTGGTAAAGCGCCATGCTCCAATCATACAACACTGGTGGCGCAGATAGCGGACCCGGCCCTAAGCCCGACCAGTGGGCGATGCTGTTATGTGTAAATTCACTACACAAGTGAAAAAGATAATTTAAGTAATGCCCCTGGGCGACGAGTTGCAGGGGTGAACGGTACACCTCTCTGAGCCCATCGTGCGCATCAAGCCACCATTACGGAACGGGCTGAGCGCCCGTACAGCCACGGCATATGGGAACGCACCCGGCAACGTGGGCACACGAGGTAGCGGCATCCAGACGCCGCCCCCGCGACACTTGGTGCCACCAGCGCGTGCGTCGGTCCCATAGAACTACCAGCAAATTGTAGGAATGTGCCCTCTTGACGAGAAGCGACGTAATTTAACATCAAAGTTGAACACGGTGTAAAATCCCTCCCGTTTTTTTCCCGTCAAGGGGAGTTATGCCAAATAACAGGCAATAATATAGAAAGACAAGGGGCAAGTGTGTTTCATGTGTACTGTGCCCCCTCTAAAACTTATTCGTATTTAACCTTAATACCAGTAAAACATTCCTGCGCCTCACGACAACTTGGACTGGCCCACGCAGCCAACTTGCCGCCCAAATATCTACACACGTTCTCCCCCAAACAGTTTCACGTTTCATTTGTTCTGTAATTGCCAGTGTTGTGTTATAATTATTTCTATTCAAATAACCTCCAAATTCAGTGTCTACGTTTTCAAATGTTGTATGATTCAAAATTTCACGTAACTATAAATTACGTAAACTCTCTATAAACTATCCTGTTATTCAAATTTGGGACTCTAACCCTCAAGCTGTGCTATTATGAGTGTTTTAGGCCTTTTCCACTGTTTAATTGAGTGATTTTGTGTTTTTCGGCGAGTGCTTCCCGCGCTTTGGTGGCACAACATCATGCACGCGGGAAGGACTCGCCAGTTAGCATTACGCGGCGGATCGGGACGGTCGACGTGCTATTCACTCCGGGCCCTTCACAACTTTGCATAGTCAGTACTGTACCAATAGTCATTCTTTTTGTCTTGAACATTTTCATTTATCTTTGCTGTCCCGGAGGTGTACCGTTCATCCCTGCAACTCGTCGCCCAGGGGCATTACTTAAATTATCTTTTTCACTCGTGTAGTGAATTTTCATGTAACAGCATCGCCCACCGGTCGGGATTAGGGACGGGTCCGCTATTTGCGCCACCAGTGTTGTATGATTGTAGCATGGGGCTTTACCAATATGACGCCAACCACCCTAGCCCGTTTGTCCCTACAGCGCCACCATCACCGTCAACAGTGCCCCTGCGCACCCTACATCAGCTGTGCACACGACGACATGTGCATGGATCATCAGCCAGGTAGGAACGGGAACACAACATCCGCATATCGGATCACGCCCATCCACGTGGCAAAATTTACCAAGAGGTAACTCATTAACGACACGACCCATGAACAACCTAATTAGCACAAAAATTACAAGACATTCGTAGTATCAACGGCCATTGGTCGTTTAGTCGAACTCTCTCTCCTCACGGAGAAATTAGCCACATAAGTGACACGTAGGTTTTAGTCTGTAACTTGTCAGTGTAGCACACCAGCGTAATGATAAACATTCCAAACATTTCAGTTTTAATGACCCAACAGGGAATTGAAGTGGGGACGGTCAACGGGAAGGGACTTAAGAGATCTCCTGTAGTAACGTGGTTATTTGCAGCATACTCGCGCCAAAAAGACGCATAAGGCAGTACTTTAATTTTTGTTGTCAGGTTTTTTTGTGATAAGGTTTTCTAGTGTGTGTTCTGTCGGCACGTCAAAAACAATTAAGTACCGACAAACGCAAGTGCTGTGTAATTGTTTCATTAATATCTTTACTACCAACTTTATCATCCACGAGTGTCTAAAATGTTCATCTATTCTCTGTGTTTCATCATAGTAAATTTTTATTAATTATTTCCATCAGTGTTGTGTATGTATTTTCATCAAAAACAATCTCAAGCTAATTTTAACTTTTTATTTGGCGAATGGCGCGCACGAGGGAGATCGCCACGTGCTCGCCATATTGCAACTCAGTCTCGGTGTTGAGCTCGGTCGGGGCGCACGCGTGTCGCGTGCTCTGAGGTCTTCAAGGTTGTCTACTGATTTTTAGCTGCAATAGACTCAATTAATACCGGAACCGTTTGCTATTCACCTCAGAGCCGTGCAGCCCTAGATCCCAACGTAAATTTTACATGTAACGTAATATTTTCCATTTTAATAATTTGTGTGTAGTGAATAAGGTAAAGTTAACCTAGTCAAGTGTATCCTGTGTGTGTCCACCAGGGAACCTCAATGTGTACGAGGCAATCTGCGGCGCATGTGTGCAACTTAAATCGTGTTACGTAAGTAAATAAGAAATTGAACATTGGTCTCGACCACATTCTTCTGAAAGTGTTTACCTCACTAGGCCTTTAAGAGGGATCTGTGTTGAGCGTCTAACCCGGCTCTGACAAGGTTAGGATTCCATGCACACACACACCAAGTGAATAACCCTGTGTCTTGACATGTACGCCTACGTTACTGTGCCCCTACGGCTGACGGCCAAACGACCCCCTCTCATGCTCTCTGCCCGGCAAATCCCGGGTAAGCTGGCGCCCATGGCAACACCACTCACCGACTGTGCACGGCATCGCGTCAAATGGCTTCCAACTTGTGGGGCCAGTGATTGAGTCTACCGTCAAGACACGCAACGCAACAACGCACAATTCCAGGTATTTCCCGGTGAAACCTACACGAGACATCATCCCAATCCTTCCCGGCCAAAAACCTAACCTCGAAATTCCAATCCAAAAATCCAGCATGGTGCAAAACACCAGCAAAGAGCAACGGGCCAATCACAGCACAGTAGCAAGCGTGGTGACGTCAGATGCGCTCACGACAAGGAGATGAGGAACAAGTGCCGCCATCTTGTGGCAGCACATGTGCATCGCCACCCTCTCCCTCCCACCCATTTTGGAGGAGGGACTCACAATAACAATAGTGCTTGTGTGCATGCGTGACGCGCCACCTGCTTTCGGCATTTCCGTTTACCCCTCCTCTCCCTTTGCGACGTGCGCGGGGAGGCCTGCCGCGACAGGGAGGGCCGTGACCTCGCCCCAACAGCCGGCGGGATGTCGAGCCGCTCAATGCCATGGAATCCACTTGGTATGGATAGCGGACGTGTAAGCTGGGTGACCAGCACCAGGAAAATAAACAATGAACTATGTCGCAAGTGTGTACGAACAGCCAGCACGACCAATCCATTCCAGCAACCGTGTGTATGTCAGGATCAACACCTTTTGGAGCAACTAAACGCAAGTATTCATCAACAAAACTTAAAAATTAATAGTTCTATTGCTGCATGCCTCTCGGGAGGCCTTTCAACCCCACTGTGTGAACAATGTGTCAAACCACGGCGGGTCGCAGGGTTCGTCAACCCTGCGGCACGAAACAACAGTTGTAAATATAGGGAAGACACGCGTCTGATCGCCATAACTGAGCCTGCAAAAAATTTTTACACCTGTCCGAATGCATTTTGGTGTCACGGACTGACATCAAGTACCCTTCAGTGTTATTTCTGCCAGCGGAAGTACCACGAAAAATGTTTGTCACCCGACGAGCTGCTAACCAGGGACCATCACGGACGGATCCATGGCGTCCGGTGTGGGAACAACAACAAACACGTAAGTGTTATGTCACCACTAGACATTCTCACTGGTGAAGTGTTACCTGTCACACGTTGTCAACAAGCAATATGTCACGGAACCAGTGCAAACGTATTTGACTGTGTAGTGTGCGGAGGGCGCGCACATCTTCGTTGTGTCACAACAGAGGAATGGCTGGATGTAAACAAACGTTGTTTTCGTTGTTTATGTTGCATTACCAAGGTCACGCACCAAAATCCGCGACACGCCGAGGCACTCAGGGTGAATAACTCGCCTGGGCCAGCAGCGCACTCGATGCTGTTACTGCAAATCACGTGGCCCACCGAAACTCCACTAGCTCCAGCCACAACAACAACGTCGCCAGCTGTCGTGAGGCCGATGATGTCGCCGGCGCGGTTCAAAGCACTGCCACGCTTCAGCTGATGCCAACAAGAAGATTCGCATGCCTTTATTGACGATTGCACCCGGCGCCTACAATGGTATGGCGTTGAAGAGGAAGAATGGACGCATTGCATCGCCGATCAGCTGACGGGCGAAGCACAACAATGGTGGAAGACAGTCACGTACTACGGTATCCAGTGGCCGAACTTATACGCGCCTTTAAATACCGGTTTGCCAGCACGTATGCATCACTTCAAGCACGCAGTCGTGCTGTCCTGGACATACAAGGAGAGCACAAGACACTGGCCGTATTCGCAACACGTAAGATCAACATCGTACGTCAATTCAACCCGCAAATGGATGCGACCGACATCCTCGAGGTAGTAGCGTCAACCGCACGACCGGAATTCCGTGGCGCACTAGCTCCACTCATCCACTCCTCTCTGGAGTACTTCATGCGGTCGATCGTCGTGTTAGACCTCACACCTCGACGCGACGAAGTACAGCGACGAGAGGCCGACCTCAACGCACCACGGAAGTTAGGCCAAGCAGCTGCCAGCAGAATCAACAACCGCCATCAAATGTTAACAGCACGTCACACCGGACAGCACCGAGTGGGCAAGGCCGACCCGCACCTGACGGCCGACCACCATTACCACCAAGGCCAGAGCAGCAGGTACGTGCACCTCTACCTCCCACCCATGCAGAAATTGCCCAGGCAACCAGATGCACTGGCACAGCCAATGTCCAAATCGTACGCCGTACCCACCTCCTAACAACAACTACGGACGTGGAGCGGGAAACTAGAAGGCGGGGGAGTGCCACCGGACGTGACCTACCCCCGCGTCAAAACGTCAACGCCAGCGCGGACAGTACAACACGCCATCCTGCAGCAGATCCAACAGAACAACCACCTGGTGCTATGTATTCCTGTGCTCCTCAACAACAAGGCGTGTTACGCACTCATTGATACCGCTGCATCGCACAACTTCGTACGTCAAGGTTTTGTTGACGTATGCCAAATGACACCCTTCAACCGCACCTTTCAACTAGCAACACGTGAACAGGTAGGGGAGGCCATGGGTCAAGCGTCAATTACAGTCGCCATCAGAGACATCATAACCACCACGACGGCGCTAGTCACCGCCGACCTACGGGAAGACGTCATTCTCGGCGTACCTTGGCTGACGGAGCAAAACACGATCGTCGAACCCGCAGCACAGCTGATTCATTTCGGCACAACAGAACGGCGAACAGTGTAAAACTTGGAGCGGCGTCAGAAGGGATGCACGAGTGAGGTGTCATTAGACGACCTTGACCATGCGATACCACCGGAGCACCGCGACGCCGTTCAGCGCATCCTGAACGAACGTCGAGACGTCTTTGCCGACGCCGATCCCCTACAATGTACTACTGTCGCAGAACACGCCATTCCACTCATTCGTGATCGGCCCATCTACACGCCACCTCGTAGTTATCAGCCACACCAAAGCCAAATCATCAAGGAGCAGATCGCCGACATGCTAAAGGAGGGCGTTATCGAGCCTACCCACAGTCAGTACAATTCCGCCATCACATTAGAGCCAAAGAAGGACGGAACTTGGAAGTTCTGCGTCGACTTCAGACCAATCAATCTGGCCACGGAGTCATCGCCGCCACCGTACATCAACGTGCGCGATGCACTCAGCGCCCTGGGGCGCGCAAAGATCCTCACTTCACTAGACCTTCGGAGTGGCTACTGGCAAGTACCCGTCAAACCAGAGGACTGCCCAAAGACAGCCTTCACCGCTCCCGATGAAAGGTGTTTTCAATTCCGCGCATTGCCGTTCGGACTCAAAGATGCGCCATCCACTTTCCAGGCCATGATGGTCAGGGTGCTGGACGGCTACATAGGTGACTTCGCCCTCGCCTACTTGGACGATGTGGTAATCTGGTCGGAGACGTGGGAAGACCACATCCGCCACTTGTCCTTGGTCCTGGAGCGACTCGCCATAAATCAACTGACGTGCGCCAGCTGCAAATGTCACCTGGGGAAAGGGCGGATACAGTTCCTCGGGCACCTCGTCGACGAGCAAGTTCACCGTCCTACTGCCGAACATCTGGCACTGATCGACGACCACCCGGCGCCTAAAACCCGTAAACAACTGCGTAATTTCTTCAGTCTGGTGAACAGGTTGCGCGAAAACATCGCCGACTTCGCGACGATCATCGCACTGTTGACGGAGTTGCTGTCGCCGCAGAAACGGTTCGTCTGGACAACGGAGCACGACGAGAGCCTCCGGAACATCAAGCAACGCTTCCAGACCTGCCCTACCTTAGCACGACATGATCCAGCCAAGCATCTCTACCTGCATACCGACGCCAGTGAGAAGGGACTAGGAGCTGTTCTATTCCAGCTAGACGCCGACGGAGAGAGGCACGTCATCGACTTCAGCAGCGCAAAATTCGGCAGCACCGAACGCAGGTACGACGTCAACGAGAGGGAATGCCTTGCGGTCGTCTGGGCCATTAAGAGGTACCGTCCTTTTCTGGAGTACCAACGTTTCACCCTCCGCACCGACAATCGCTGCCTGGTATGGCTACATTCCATGAAAGAGGCCCGGAGCAAGCTAGCACGATGGTCAATGCTCCTGCAATCGTACGACTTTGAGGTACAGCACGTCCCTGGGTCTGAGAATCAGCTCGCCGACGAGTTGTCCCGATCACCCGGCAACACAATCGCCGTCGACGACGACGAATGGGACACGTTGTTACCACTCCGGACCACTGGAGCACTCACGACGAAGCGACCAGCAGCACAATGTCACGTCATAGCAACAGCTGACAAAGAGGGACACAGTTTGCCGCAACTGCTGGAGACCGTCTACAACGCGCAAAGGGAGTGCCCGGACATGCAACGCCAACTAGGTCTGCGCATCGACGAGGAAGGCGAGGTCGAGAGTAATGACAACGGCCACCTTTAGACACACGCCAGGACACCTGGGGAACTGTGGCGAATCCACGTACCAACTGCACCATAACGTGCCATACTCAGGCACGCACACGCAAGCGAGTTCATGGGTCATCCAGGTGCCGCACAGACATGGCTCAACGTACGCTCCCACTTCTACTGGCCAGGTATGACACGCGATGTATGCCGATACGTAGGGAAATGTGTGCAGTGCAACCTATTCAAGAGCCTACGCACTGACGGCACCCAACAGCAGCAACCACGAGTGCCGACGGAGCTATTCGAGACGGTGTCCTTGGACCTCATGGGACCTTACCCCAGGACAAAGAGCGGCAAGAGATTCATCCTAGTCGTCACAGACAACTTCTCCAGGTGGACGGAAGCCTATCCAGTGTCCAGTTCTCGTGCACACGTCCTGATACGTACCCTAGAAACGGAGTTCTTCCCCCGATGGGGCTACCCGCGTAAGTTGCTGACAGACAATGCGACACAGTTCACCGGCAGGAAGTGGAAGGACGCCTGCACTAAGTGGGGTGTGGTACCACATACCACCACCGTCTACCACCCGTGTGCGAACCCCACAGAACGTCGCAATCAAGTCCTCAAGACACAACTCCACCTCCGAGTCGGCAACAATCACACAGCATGGGCGGAAGAGTTACAGGCATCTTTATTCACGATATGCCGTAGAGTCAACTTAGCCACAGGTCAATCACCAGCTCAAATTTTACAAGGATGAGAACTACCACTACCTGGTGAGCCTACCTACCCTCACCCAGACATCGACGAAGCTCCGGAGAGTAATGACGCACGCCACCGACGTCGAGAAAACCTTCTCCAGGACGTCCGCGCCAACCAGGCGACATACGCGCGGAAGTGGATGCCAACTACTTCGCGACCGCCACGTCACCTCCACGTCGGACAACCATTGTACATCCGGGCTCACGCCCTGTCGAAGGCTGCGAAGAACTTCTGCGCTGGGATCGCGCCACGCTGGAGCGGACCACACCCCGTGGGCTGACCACCTACCTCGTAAAGGTCAGTCGACGCCGCAGCATTCCCGTCCACAGGGACGACATACGCCTCGCCGTCGAACCACCGGACGACGCACGGAACCACGGCGGCGACAAACCCGCCACACCACCACACACGAACTCTGACGTAACCACAATAGAATCTGAGACGGGGAGCGCACTTCAACGCCTCCTTCAACCCGCCATGCCCAATGGCACCACGCCCCATAGGACAGCGGCGAGAAGTAGCACCGACGAACGTCCACCCACACTACCCTCAGCACACCAGCACGCACTGCACCCCAGGTCAGTACAACCATGCAGCCCGACACCACCCGTCGTGGCACCCGTTACGCCATCAAGCGTCGTAACACAATCCGTCGAGGAGCCCATCCCGGGCACGCCGATGGACGTACTTGAGGCACAGGCCAAAGCCCAAGAGGATGTCCAAGTCGACGACGCCATGCGCACCTCACGTGAGTCATCAGCAGCAGTGTCAGCGAACAAACACGGTGACGAAGTGTCCGGTCACACAAGCCACGCGCCAGGGGGAGCACAACGCCCCACAAGCTTGCGCCTCAACCCCCCCTGCTTGCGACGTCTGCAGCGTCGTCGCCCACCGACCGTTCCAGACAGCAGCAGCGATGACGATTCAAGTCGGGAGAGTGAGTCTTCACCTCCCCGACGGTCACGGCGCCTACGCCATCCAGGCCGAGCGACCTGCACACTCTGCAGCGAACACCCGCCCACCAGAGCATCCACCGACGCCCCACACCGTCTTCAGGGTCACGCCCCTACGGGGCCACCGCGAGATCGCAGCCCGCACTTCCAGAGCCGGTACAATCTACGCACCCGTCAGGAACGCCGGGCTCCAGCCACCTGCTGCGCATGACACAACAGCGCACCAGGTCCAACGACGGGATCACCAGGTCTCTGCCGAGGTCCAAACGGTCTCCCAGGGGGGGGGGGCATTTGACGGCAACCACCCTAGCCTGTTTGTCCCTACAGCGCCACCATCACCGTCAACAGTGCCCCTGCGCACCCTACATCAGCTGTGCACACGACGACGTTTGCATGGATAATCAGCCAGGTAGGAACGGGAACACAACATCCGCATATCGGATCACGCCCACCCACGTGGCAAAATTTACCAAGAGGTAACTCTATAACGACACGACCAATGAACAAACTAATTAGCACAAAAATTACAAGACATTCGTAGTATCAACGGCCATTGGTCGTTTAGTCGAACTCTCTCTCCTCACGGAGAAATCAGCCACGTAAGTGACACGTAGGTTTTAGTTTGTAACTTGTCAGTGTAGCACACCAGCGTAATGATAAACATTCCAAACATTTCAGTTTTAATGACCCAACAGGGAATTGAAGTGGGGACGGTCAACGGGAAGGGACTTAAGAGATCTCCCGTAGTAACGTGGTTATTTTCAGCATACTCGCGCCAAAAAGACGTATAAGGCAGTACTTTAATATTTGTTGTCAGGTTTTTATGTTTTGAAAAGAGTTTGTGAAAAGGTTTTCTAGTGTGTTTCTGTCGGCACGTCAAAAACAATTAAGTACCGTCAAACGCAAGTGCTGTGTAAAATGTTCATTAATATCTATACTACGAACTTTATCATCCACGAGTGACTAAAATGTTCATCTATCCTCTGTGTTTCATCATAGTAAATTTTTATTAATTATTTCTATCAGTGTTGCGTATGTGCTTTCATCAAAAACAATCTCAAGCTATTTTTAACTTTTTATTTGGCGAATGGCGCGCACGAGGGAGATCGCCACGTTCTCGCCATATTGCAACTCAGTCTCGTTGTTGAACTCGGTCGGGGCGCACGCGTGTCGCGTGCTCTGATGTCTTCAAGGTTGTCTTACTGATTTTTAGCTGCAATAGAGTCAATTAATACCGGAACCGTTTGCTATTCACCTCAGAGCAGTGCAGCCCTAGATCCCAACGTAAATTTTACATGTAACGTAATATTTTCCATTTTAATAATTTGTGTGTAGTGAATAAGGTAAAGTTAACCTAGTCAAGTCAGTGGCGATGCGTGACCTAATTTGAAAGGCAAGCTACTAACCATATTTGCAACTACCAGGATTTTAGCGTCGTTTAAATGTGTAAAATTGGGTGGGAGGGCGGGGGTTTACGCGCTTAAAAATTGAAATATTTTAACGGAAGATATAAATAATAAAACCGACTAAAAAGCATATTCCAAGGTAGCAAGAATGGCAGCCAGTTTAGGAACTGAACTGACATAACGGAAATCGTAACGGCTTGTTTGGCGGCTGTTAAAGTATCAGGTATCGCGTCAAAGATTATTTATCAGGATGCGTGAAGACAATATGCCGGGATATCTGATACCTTAAGATAAAACCAAGGAGCTAGCCAGGGGGTGGGTCAGATTGTCATGTTGTTATCTACAGAATGCCGCGTTGGCAGTGGCGTCATGTAGGGGGGAGGCAAAGGCCCCCCTCCTGGATTTAGAAGGATACGTGTGTGTGTGTATATATATTATATATATATATAATAATATATATATATATATATACATAATAACGTAAGCACATAAAACCGAAGTTTTATTATTAAAGTTTCTAATTTATACATGCTTAATTAATAGGGCCTCGATTTTGACGCGAAAAGATTTTTGCCCAACTTTGTTTCAGTGACTCACGTGCACATCGGCAGTTCTGTTTCAAGGTTATTGGCAGCGTGTTTATGTTCAGACACGTTTCTCATTTGACTGCACCAATAAGAATAAGATTATTGTGGGTCTGTAAGTTTATAATTTGCTAAGGCAAGTGAGAGTAAAATAATCCAATCACAGACGATGTAGCAGAGCTGCAGATGTGCACATGACGCATCGAAACCAAATGTTGCAAAAATCTTTTCGCCATAAAATCGTGGAAAATCGTGGCTCTATTAATTAATAAAAAAGATGCAACAAGGTCAATGTCACCAAAAGTATCTCCCCCCCCCCCAAATAAAAACTGAAACGACAAACCCTGCATGTTGAGGAAACACGGCTTTTGATGTGGCCAATGTTCGAGGCCATCGACTGTAGAGCACCGCCGTAGAAGTTACGGCATGCGCATTGTTATTCATAATGAACACTCTCATAAAGCCTTCGTTTAAAATCCTGCCATCAACACTGTTGAACGATTTTTGTATTTTTTTCATAGAAAAGCTTTGGAATCCTAATTGCCAATAAAGCCTCAGTAATACTAACTTTGCAAAATTGCATAATTTTCAAAGTTAGTTGTAGTATTGTTAAGGCTTCCACAACTGAGTTTCCAAAATGTTTCATTGTAAAAGTGGTATACAAAAATATTACAGGTAACAGTCGATCTGAAAAGGATAGTTCAGATATGTTTATGAGAACTGATCACAAAGTTAATTCTGAAACATTTACAAAAAATCCGAATAAAGAGATATTTTGAATAAGATTACAAACATGCTGAATTACGCAAATTTCAAATGTCGGCCTACCTTATCTGATGAGGTCACAGTTTTGCCGAA
>PNEQ01065899.1:0-26084 GCA_003012365.1 Medauroidea extradentata | reverse complement strand
GATAAGGGAACGAATGATGGAGGGGGTAGGAGTGACGCTATATTGCGACACCATTCTGGCGTCATGCTTTAGGAATGGGCTGTCTCGGTGGTAGAGGGAGGAGAGAGTCCAAAGGTTAGTATTGCACCATACTGCGAAACATGTGTGCTGAATCAGCAATGACTGGTATTGGGGGGGAGGTGTTAATTTGCTATCGAGATAGATGTTGAATGTCACCTACAGAGTTGTGTCATGTTGTACATCAATATGATGTCATGTCTCAGGAATGTGGTGACTTATGTGATGGGGAGCCAAAGGTAGGTATTGCGCCATACTGAAACACATGTATATGCTGACTCTGGAGGAGGGGGAGGTGGTATAGGATGACATCATGGTATGGAGGCGAGGAGTGTCATGTGATGAACGCGTGATTAGCATGCATGTGCTGACTTGGGAAGAAGGGAAAATACTAATGGCTTGAGAAGATGAGGGAGGGGGTAGAAATCTCCCAGTGCCATAGTGTAAAATATTGGGGGAGGGTGCTAAGGAAGCCTTGTCTAGGCATATAGTGTTGGTTTTTTTAAAATTTAATAGAAAAAATACTTTCTGTGTGAGGTATGAGTGGGGTTAGGAAGGAATGCGAAATTGAATTGTTTTAGGAAGGCTCGGAGGAGACGACTATAGTGAATTTATTATAATTCGTTCAAGGATAGTTGGGATAGGAGTTGGGTTTAAGATATTAGCATGGGGAAGGGTAGTGAGCCCGCCCAGGTGTGGTGTATTTATTTCCATAGTTAAATTTTCTCTAAAAATGTATTTTTCATTATGAAATATGAGTGGGGTGTGATTGGAATGTATAATCGAAATAATTTGGGAAGACTCGGAGAAAACCCCTTTATTTTATTTGATTGAATTTATTGAAACTGGTTCGGGAATAGCTAAGATAGGGTCAGGTTTAAGTTATTAGCTGGGGAAGGGTGGAGGGACAATGTTCAGGTGCGTTGTGGTTAATTACTTAAATTGTTTTACTAGAAAGATGTAGTTAAATTATGAAGTATGAGTAGGAGTTGATAGGAATGGTAAATCGAAAAAATTTCGGAATACTCTGAGAAAACCCCTATAGTTTATTTGATTGGATTTAATTAAACTTGTTCGGGAATAGCTAGGATAGGGGTCGGATTTAAGTTATTAGCATGGGAAAGGGTTAGGGAACCTCGTTCAGTTGCGGTATAGTTAATTGCTTAAATTATTTTACTAGAAAGATGTTTTTACATAATGAAGTACAGGTAGGGGTTGATAGTAATGATAAATCGAAAAAATTTCGTAATCTCTGAGAAAACTCCTATAGTTTATTTGATTGAATTTATTGAAACTTGTTCTGGAATAGCTAAGATAGGGGTCAGGTTTAAGTTATTAGCTGGGGAAGGGTGGAGGGACGATGTTCAGGTGCATTGTGATTAATTACTTAAATTATTTTACTAGAAAGATGTAGTTTCACTATGAAGTATGAGTGGGAGTTGATAGTAATGATAAATCGAAAAAAAATTCGGAAGACTCTGAGAAAACCCCTATAGTTTATTTGATTGGATTTATTGAAACTTGTTCGGGAATAACTAATATAAGGGTCGTGTTTAAGTTATTAGCTGGGGAATTGTAGGGGGACCTCGTTCAGGTGCGGTAATGTAGATTACTTAACTTATTTTTACTAGAAAGATATTTTTACATAATGAAGTATGGGTTGGGGCTGATAGGAATGCGAATTAGAAACATTTTCGGATGACTCGGAGAAAACCCCAATAGTTTATTTGATTGAATTGATTGAAACTTGTTCGGGAATAACTAATATAAGGGTCGGGTTTAAGTTATTAGCTGGGGAATGGAAGGGGGACTTCGTATAGCTGTGGTAATGTAAATTACTTAACATATGTTTACTATAAATACGTTTTTACACTGTGAGGTAAGAGTGGGGGTTAGTAGGAATGCGAATTAGAAAAAATTTCGGAAGACTTGGAGGAAACCTCTTCAAGAAGGTTGCCTACATAAAACAATTGACGTTAGGTATTACGAACAAGATGGATGCCGGAAACAAGATGGCGGGCATAAAATTTAATAATTTTTAAATTTTTTAATTTTTTTTGAAATTTCGGAATTTTTGAAAATTTTGAAAGTGACATCATCAAAGATGGCGGTGGTGACGTCATCCAAGATGGCGGCCGGTGACGTCATCCAATATGGCGGCCGGTGACGTCATCCAAGATGGCAGCCGGTGACATCATCCAAGATGGCGGCCGGTGACATCATACAAGATGGCGGCGGTGACGTCATCATCGAATCCTACAATCCTATTTCCCATCCCCTTGTGCCAAACTCCCCTAAATCTATCTACTTATGTTTATTAATTAAACATATGTAAAACTGCGAGAAGAAACTAAATGAATAACCAAACGCATTATTACGCCTGCATCCTAAAGAAGTCACATAAATATGTGGGGCTAGTTGCCTTCCGTAAATTAACGGACACTTCTGAAGAATTTTTTACCAGCATTTATCCGTAAAACAACGAAAAAATTTTTAACAGTGCCATCTAATGTTTGTGAGAGTTTATAGCAACTGTTGTTTAGTACTCCTTAGTAACATACTAATAATTACACTGGTATTCGGTACCACTTGAAATACTCTCATGTACAATGTTAAAAAATTTAATGAAAATGCACCATTAATAAACGGAAATAGTGTCCGTGAAAGTAAAATACGGAAATGTCTATAGTAAATATACACTACGAAATCATACGTAATTTGTACATAAGTCTGGTGCGAGCACTTGCACGAAAAAAATTCTAAAATTTATGGGTTAAAGAGCTGTAAATATTACGGATATATTTTAATAACATCACCAGTAAATATGCAAATCTGTAGAAATGTATTTGTAGCATTATAGACTTGTAAGTATGGCTCAGTTCCGTATGATGAAACTGTTTTACAGAAACTTCTTTTGGATTAAGAACTAAGTTTCCGTGAATTCACGGAGGTGTCTGGAGAAATTTTTACCGGAAATTCTGTAAATCGACGGAAAAAAATTTTTACTGTGCACCACTCTTGTCCTGTGCAGCTTGCAAGTATACTGTAGAGTAAAACCAGGACATTAATACTGGGGTAATGCAACCCCCTTCGAGGTTAGACAGAACAAATGTAATCTGAAACCAGGCAATGGAGGTAAAGGCAACGTTACGTGCTCCGAAGGTAAACTAAGACTGAATTAAAATGACGGGAACAACTATGTGACACGCCATATGGTCGCCACCGAATTATGCCTTGTGACAACATTTTCTTCTCGCCATCATATCAGGATGAAGATTAAAAACTTTCATCAAGGCATCATAAGTGTGCCAGTTTTTATATAGCAAAAGCAAAAAAGTAGGTATTGTGTCTTCGCAGAAACTAGAGAACAGGTGCATGGCAAGCGTCTGGGCCTTCTCGCCCACACCCACGCTCTAGTTACCCCTTAAGTGTTGGACGAATGATCTGTGACTTAAGTTACTTAATATATAATAGATTTTAACAATGGAGAACATTTAGTGTAATTGCCTGTATGTCTAAAGAGATTAAATTATTGTATAATAAATACGGCCCTAGCAAGGAGTTGCTGAACCCGATAGGCGAGGCCGTCTGTCGGAAGCTGGCACCTGAGTGGCCCAACTGAGCCAAATCCTGCAGGACAAGTGGCAGGGATTTTGGCGCCAACCAGGAGCCAAGCAAGAGTCCAGAAACGGTTTGAAAGAGATGCTGTTGAGCCGCAGAGTACGCGGAATGTTACCGTCGGGCACCGGTTTAGGCGTCGAGACGCCTTGGAGTAGAGAAGCAGACGTCGAAGAACCGCTAAGTACGATGGGCTGGGGTGGTCTAGGGTATATATCGATGAGCCGCGGATTAAGGTAGGCCGGACTGCCATCATCGGGCGTCGATTTAGGCGTCGGGATGCTGTTGAGTAGAGCTATCGTCGAGCCGCGAAGAACGGCAGGCCGGGACGCCTACGGGTATTATTTTAAAAGAAAGTATTGAAAGACGTCGCGATTTGCTAGGTAGTCAGTTGACGACGCCGCAGTTTACGTGACTTTCGATGTAGAGATTAGTGGACGTAAAATGTTTAAGAGTCATACCGATATAGCTGGTGCAATAACGGTCCTTCAGGAAATTACAACAACGACGTGCTACCCGGCAAAAGAACTTACCGTCTTATTCATAACCACACCCGAGCATCCAGAACTTTAATTAATCAATTAGAATTTTTTTAAATATCAGCGCGTCGCAACTAGTCAAGTACAAGAAAATATTTATTTTCCAGTATTACCCAGAAAAGGTGTAAGTACGGGGGGAGTAAATAAAGTAGGCTAGTCCTGGTTGGTCACATAAAAAAACTTGATAGTGTAATACCTTCGTCGCTGTTCGCTACTGCAAAAATGTTGTTACCAGACCAGCAAATTACTGGCCCTGACGAGTCACTGGTTGTTTTCATCTCTGCGACCAGCAGGGGAGGGGGCACATTTCGCAAAGCCGGCTCTAAGATTATGATTACAAACCAGAGATCTTTGATAGTACGCTTGTTGCAACATCGCTATTATTAGACTGACTGTTTATTTCAGAGACATAACTTCCCTGGAAACAGGCAAGCAGAGTTAGTATTGTCGATTAGTACAGGTTACTTATCTACTAGTTGTTAGCAACTTTCGACTATACCATGCTTACTCACACAAATCACACTCACAGACAATATCGCCAGAGCCACAGGCCACGATTACAAGACACCGAAGTTCAAAATACACGCCATTACCAGCCTTATAATTTTGTACAATAAATAGAAAAGTGTGGAATGGTATTACACCTACTGACAGGAAATGCATTTACGTACATTTCTGTGATACACTATCACAGCTTCTGTTTTTCCTTTTTTTCTGCTGTCGAAGTGTAAGCCTATGTTTTAAATTTTAAGGTTACACATTTACAAACATTTATTTTATTTTCGTATAGGTTATTTACGCATACATTCTATAATGTTTTATTTATGGACTTACGTAGTGAAATATTCCGGGGAACTGTAGGCTCTGTCGTGGAGTCAGTACTTACCTGGCTCCGGGGCTACTGTCGCGGTCGTTTAGCTTGTTAGTAAGGTGACTAAGTAAAAGTCATAGTAGCCGGCATAGTCAAGCATAAGGAAATAGGATAGAGGATACCAGTTTCTGGTTTCACTCTCTCTCTCTCCACTTCGACGCCACGCAAATAAATTGGTAGTGTTGCGATCACGAGTTAGGGCCAGTTGGATTACGTTGCGGCCGCACTTAGCTTGTGTTGTGTCTACCGAGAGGCCCCATGCCTTGGAAGTAACGCTGCTCACCACCTAGAGGCTGCCTGTTGAACTACATATCCAACTTTTGTTCCCGATGCTGCGCACCTCGTAGTTCTTTGCTGTCGGTGCTTTGTTGTTCTCCATCTTCTTGTGCTCGCGATACAATACTCAAAGTGGTACTTTCTTATGTGCGACATCTGTTGAGAATACTCTGCAATACTTCTAGTTTTCGATTACTTGGACTTTATTTATGCTGGACACATCTGATCTTGCTATACATCATGACTGATCATTAAAAATCTTCCCCTCATTCTTCTGCTCACTCTCGCCACTCTTAAATCTCTATTGATTCTGGGTCCTCTTTTATTACCGAACATGGTTCAGGTCTGATGCGCACAGCTCCCTCTCTGTAGGCACCTGTTCGTCGCACCTTGAAATCCCACGATGCAACTCAAGTCTCGTCTTCTGCTCTTGTTGTTCGTCTGACCCGAGCAACAGAATTACATCTAAAAAGTGTCAAATCTGTATAGAAAATACAATCAAAGATTGTCAATAATTCTTCCACCTCGAAGAAAGAGAAAAAACTTATTAAACTGGGAGTTTTTCCTCCATACATAACTGAATTCTGCGATCAGCTACCCTACCATGTTGCTGCGCATTCTGTCCGCTCGTCGACTGCGTCTTTGACTGCACCAACCTTCAAGTACTGTTTCGGTCGTCATCAGAGCGTCATCTTAGCATCTCCACAACCTGTTCGACTAAAATGTATAATTCTCCTTTGATGAGCTTTAGGATCTCATAAGCTCTGTAGCTTCTTGGTCCATCGACTACTTCTCCTATCTCTGGTGTGGTGCCACTTGACAATGCTGTTGCTGCCGCTCAGTGAGCTGCTTTTGGTACATGTAGTGTATCATTATCTCTTCCTGCTGGACAACGTACCCTTGTATCAGTGCCTGTTTGCCTATCACTGCTTTCTACTCCTCGCCATCTAATCAAGAATCTCCCAACTTGTCTAAAATTGTTGTCCCGGTTATGGGCCACACTATTGCCGATGCAAATTGTTCGTAGTTGCTATTATTTTCTCTATTGCAAGCAGATTCCTCTGCCATTACTGCTACTGATCTTCTCCATCTTTCTCTGCCGCATGTCAAAAGATGCCGAGAATCGTAGGTATGAGAATGTGACAGTGTCTCCATCCTGGTGATGTTGCTATGGCAGAGCAGTAGTCAACTTCGTTCAAATGCAGGGTGTTGTCACCTTCTCAAGATTTTGGAGCAAATTGTTAAGATGGACATGATGAGTGGAGCGACACGCTGCTGTTGTCTACAGTGTCCGCACACAAGAAGTTGATGGACGCTTTTCTTTCTAACCCCAAAATGTCTTCCTCGGCACCGCTGCAAATGCTCCAAGGTGCAATTGCATTTTGATTCCCCACATTCCTCTCATGATGCTACTATGCCTCGAACTGCTACCACTGCTGTTGTCTCGCAGAGCCATTCTGAAACCGGATGCTGCAACCAGTCTTCCTCGTTAACTGGGATCGGGTAGTGCACAAGGCTATCATGCCCTCCTACGTGCACCTCCATGGAAGTGTGCATAACATAAACCACACACAACAATTTCAATGTGCTATGTAATATATTACGATTCAACAAACTACAAACAACATTGCAAACATTCATTACATACATTACAGCTCTGCTACAGCCTGCCCTCAAATATACGTATATCTACACTTACTTCTTGGGCCGAACACTCTAAAACACGCTGTAGTTCTCTAGTACCTATTCTATCGTGTAGTTCACGGTACCTCCGGCTTGTAGTAGGCAGTATGATGATGCTGCACGCATGCTGTCCTTAAGGGTCCTCTGGGGCAGTGTACGCACAGATCTCGTTCTCTCATTCCCTTGAAATGTTGCACACCAAAGCATCAGTCAAATTGTATGCAATCATCCACCGTTCTCGGGCCTCTGAAGTGTCAGCACAATACACGAGCCTCGAACCTCAGCTGGTGGTTCAATACGAAGACTTTGAGTGACTGTTCGTGGTCTGGTCGTCAACTGCTCATCGTCTGGTGTTAGACTGCTGGCGACTACTGGCGCGGCTCGCCACACCCGAACACAGTGCCGTCGCCCAGCGGCCACCACACCAACTAGACTGCATGGGCTGCCAACTGCACACAATAAAAGTCTTTCTGTATAGAAATAACATACAATGTCCATCCAGGGCGAGACATTGTCACCATCTCAAATCTACATCTGCTGCCACTCAGCTCCTAGGTACTACTAGCACCTCACAAGTGTTGTGTGGTGCAGGATGTCAGCATAGGCTTTTTCTACAGGTCCATTAAGTTTGTCCAAATGTCCACATGTGCCTCACAACCAACATTTTGTTTTCAATTCAGCTGCGTCCACACACTTACCTCCTGGTTCTTCTCGTAATTCTGATTTTACTATGCTTTCTGGTCCACCAACTATGCGACTGGTCGTTTCTCTCAGAAACCAATAAGCCCTCCCCTTAATGTTCGAAAGGGCGGTTTAGGGGCTGATAACATACCAACTGTTGCAGAATGTCGACGAGAACTCCCGAATGTGGTTTGTCACTAATTATGAAAGTATCATCACATTTCAAATGTAAAATAGTGCCGATCATATCAACATGCAGGACCTTTTTGTCGTCTGAGGGAACAAATTCCATGCCCCGAAGACTGCAGTGCCCATGTTATACAACGATGTCTTCCCATAGATATGATCACTGAGGATATTTGTGCCACTCTTCAACGTCAAAATATCAAAATTCGCAACATTCTCCACATGGAACACCGTAGGAAGGATCCTGACATTTTCCTCCTCTTTTCTGTAATTTCAGAGAGTACCTCCTCTCTCCAGGATGTTTTAAGGCTTCGTCATATTGATGGCCTAAGCATGGAGTGAATGAGAGATTTTGGCAGTGCTTAACATCGAGGTCTTTACTGCTGGAGTAGGGATGACATGAGGTGAGTATGGAGCAACGCCAGAATAAAAGGGAGGGGGAAATGGGAGATTCCCGAAAAAACCACCGACCAACGGCATCGTTCAGCACGATTCCCACATGCGAAAATCCGGGGACCGACCACACCTAAGCATGGCTTGGGCCATCAGGATCATGGCCATCTGTTGCTCTTCTTCATGGTTCCTTTTCATTGTTGTTTTCTCTGTTTGTTCAACTCTCTCTCAGGCCCGTATCACTTCTTCTCACTGATTCTCTTCGTAAATTCTTTGACTTTGTCATAATCTGGACTTTTGCTCCGAGATCCTATGTATCAAGGATTTCATGCAGGCCATCAGTGCCGGTCAGACATGGACAGACAAATGTGAATTAATTTGAATTTATTTCATTACTTTCGAAATGTGTGTGACGTTACAACAGCTGGCATTTCTTCTGTTGATGTTTAATAGCCTTCTTACTTAGGAAGTCCGTTGTCTAATTTCACGCCTTCTGGAATTTCTTATACTACTCAATCGCTATCATCCAATGATCATTGGTATTTCTGTAACCTGGTTACAGCTCTCTTATAGACACTTCATGTTTTAGGCTACATAGTTCATCGTGCTGACTATGTGTAAACTTTCAGAGGCGACGTTGCGCTCATGGAAATGGCAGATATACAACATTATCGCGGTGCTTCCCTTCATGTGCTGGAACTGGAGTTCCTTGCAGTGCATGTAACCAGCATTGTTCGGCCCTTTACTGCAGTGGTGTTAAATTTACCTCATAATCGCGCATTTATATTGTGCTCATTGGAATCTTTATTAATATATGATTCCTCCAATCTAATGTTTGGTAATTTTTATCGTCGCCATGTGTCATGGGGCTGTCCAGTGGATATTTGGGGTCGTGGCTTTCAACTACTACTTATAGACTGTGGTTATCTCCTCCTGCTGCACCTACTTATTTGCCTGCCCGCCTTTATCAGTCGCCTCAAATGCTAAATTTTTACATTTCCACTCTATATCTACATCTCATGCCACCCTGGATATGTACCTGTGTTTACATATTTGTTCTTTTCTCTGCTGCTGCTCGCTACTAGGACTTTCATGTTGATTGGCACCTTTTTATCGTAGTTTGGTTGATTCCATTGACCTCGCTGTCTCCTTATCTTTCCAGACAGCTGTGGATCTGGCTATTTTTTCAGTCACATCGTCTGTTACCAGCTGACATTCCACAAGGTTCGGTTCTTATTCTACTTTTATTTGCTCTGTACGTGGCTAGCATTCCTTCCATCGCATGGGATTTGCTTTTTCAATGTGTGGATGATACAGACCCCTATTAGGCTCGACAGCTCCAGATTTAAGAGCAAGTGCTCAATTATGCCTCCACACATTGTGTCAATATTTTTAATATTGGGGAATCAGGCCCAATCCCTCTGAATTTGAGCTGCTGTTCTCGACCCTTCGACGTGACTGCCCCACCACTTCCTGTCTTTTCTAGCACTCAGCTATCGTGGACTTCTTCTGAAATTCACTTGGGGGTTTCTCTCACAGATACCCTTCGATGGGAAGTCTATCTCTCAACAACGATTGATAATGCGGCGGGTGTACTATGTTCAATTCGCTCACTACTGGTTCCAGCTTTCCCTCTTCTCCTTGCTGATCAAGTACGCATTTGGTGGGCCTTGGTACTACCTGTTTTCTTCGGAACTGCCATTTGAGTGTATTCTCCGCTATCCACCAAGTGTCATGTTGTTGCTACCTACAATCGGGTTATTCGACTTCTGCAGGGTGTCCCCATCACTACAGTTGTACCATTTGTGTTCGAGAATGCGGGTGAGAGGTGGCCCAGAGGTGATCCACAACATTGCTGCGATTTTATACAAATGCACCATCCATAACCACAAACTGGTGATAGCCTCCATCGGCAACTACGATGTTCTTAAGCACCATCTTCACCGGCATGTTAGAGATTTCCTCCTTGACGCAATCACCTAGTTCACCTAACCCCCATCTGCAGTACGCACCCATGGTAGTGATGGCTACCTCTACAGTGAAGCTTGGTATGTATCAGTGCAGTGCGCTCCATCACTGCGAGTACGCTGTGTATTCGTGTGCTGGTCATGGGCACTTCGCATCTTTCAGTGCTAGTGTTTCCGCCTGAGCAGCTTAACTTTAAGATCATCATGTGTGATTTTGTTGCAGATTTTGGTTGTCACTGTTTTTGAGTGCCATATGTACAGTCATGGACACAACAAATGGGCCAACTCGTGAAGGTAGAAATTTGTCTAAGTTCCGCTTCGGGTATCTTCGGCAGGCAGGCCTTCGCTCAAGCGACTGATGAGCGCGAGGCATCACACAACGGCAAGCGAAGGTTGTGAGAAAAAAGGACACAAATCGCAACAAGATATTGGGGTTAACAAGTTCTTAGTCGCCTTTAGTAGAGAATAAACGCGGATGATATTCCATGGACATAAGTAATTGTACATATAATGAGGAGTAGAAATATTGACATTGTGCCACAAACATATCAGATTTGTGTATTATTAGTCGATATTATTATATTTCACTTTAATTTGTATTAATTCTACATATGTTTACTTTCACATTCAAATAAAGTGCTGCCTGTCCCTCACCTTTGTTTTGCAAAGGGTGCGTATATAAAACAACAAAAGGTTTATAAGGCAGCAAAAATACTCGGCAACAACGATACTGAAATGTTTTGAGAGTAGGGTTGTTGGAACATTTCAGAACTGAAAAGGGGGGGGGGGAGATATTGCATCTTGGAAGAATAAAGCCCTCCAATAAAGTGGAAGGAGCGGGAAAATTAAGTATTTCAAGGTGTAAAATGGTGCACTTTTAGCATTTTTCGTATTTATATATGCTAAATATTAAACTTGCTGAAGGAGTGACTTTTTTAGATAAACATTTTAGCGAAGTTTTACAACGAGACAGTTAACAATTCATGAGCCTAGCCCTCTAAAATTGTTCATTTATACGAAAAACAAGAGTACTGCACATTGTAATTTAAGAATAAGTTCATTAATTATGCGTAACCAAAAATGTTGACAAAATCCTTGCGGCATACAAATTGCTACAACAGCATCGGTGCTGTTTGCAATGCACGCTACGTGTAATAATAAAAAATATGTGTAATAGACTGCTGAGACATAAAAATTAAAGTAAGGTAAATATAATTTCTTACCGCAAATTCCATTAAGTGTGAATTTTAATTGTTTTGAAATCTTTACTCTTACGATGTCCATCACGAAAACACTATGATATTAATGATAAAACAATGTACTTTCAACCTTCAAGGAAATATTGTTACAAGGTTGCCTTCGTGCTAATATGCATAAACATTTCATATTTCTATGAATGTTACTTAGCACTTATTATTCGGTAATACGAGATTACATGTGTTACGTGGGCAATTTGTCGTAATGTGATAATCTTAAAATGTTGCTTCCCAGAAAGTCGTTCAAAGTACAAATATTTTCTTGAATTTTGTAGTAAAAGCGATTATACTACCTCGCATTTCACTTCTCGACCCTCCGCACCTTGTAATCTCAGACTTGTGGCGCAGATAGTATACAATCAATATCGTCTGTGGATCCGTTAATTACGTGATCTACAGCCAATCAGCAGCCTCATAAAATGTTATTCGTCCATCAAAACTTTAGCGAACTTTAACTTTTGACGATAAAGAAAGCACAGTCTTATTTATAAAGTCACCTTTCAACAAACATAGAAGACTGTGACTTTTTCTTTAATTGTTTTGCTGATGCTTTCTTTGTGAATGTATTGATTTCAACAACTTTCAGTATTTTGTATTCAGCTACTGATTGGAACCTTATTTCCTCTTTGTGAAGGGATTTTTTTTGCTAGCAATAACGTCTAGGTCTTTAGTACTGATGAGGGATGACGTGATAAGAGTATGGAGCGGCGCCGGAATGTAGGGTTGGGGAAACGGAAGATCCTCGAGAAAATCCGCCAACCAGCGGCATAATACGGCACGATTCTCACATGCGAAAGTACGGGGACCGAACCCGCTAGGAATCGAACCTTAATCACCTTGGTATGGAGGCGAGTGCTCTACTGCTTGACAAATCTAAGTGTAACCCCGGGTAGGGGAGGTAAGAGCGCTACTGTTTCCAGGTTGCCGTGTGAAGTCAGTGGAGGGAATGTCTTGGAGCCTTCCTGTACATTTGATTCATATTATAAGCGACCATCTGTAGTAGGTTTAATAGGCCTGTGCAGTGATATAGCTTGTAGATACGCGGTGCAAAACGACACGACCTGGGGGCCTAAGCTCGAGTTTGTGCGAGTAGAACTCGTATACGAATCGTCTCGTACGGCGCAAAAACGTCTGCGAGACGAAGGTTGTAAGCTCCAACACCGGCCACTCGTATACGCCTTACTTATTAGAAAGGAGTAGCGTTCGAGTGAAATTGTGTATCGTATATTCAGGTTGGCATCCATGAAGCGAGAAATTAAAGAGTTTTGACGGGAGGCCGCCAATCACAAGTCCAGTTCGTATTCTGACACTTGCATGGCGGTGAATTTAAAAATCGTGGAATTGAACAAAATGAAAACTGGCAAAATAATTATTATTTTGGATTTGTTAAGTAATTATCGACTTAATACACATATTTCGCTGCCTTTGTGGATCCATAAATGACTAGGAAAAAAATTTGAAATATTTTTTAACTTCCGTATATCGATAAAACGTAATTGTAAAAAAATAATAAAATGTCCAACACAACTTTTCCGACGTAGTATGTAAATTATGATCGAGTACAAATAAATGATTCTTAAAAATAAAATTATTTCTAGTTACGAACGCTACTTTTTAAATTTACTTTTATGTTTTATTTTTACAATAATTGCATACCAATTTCAGTAAGATTTCACAATCTAACCGAAGTTATTTGTTTAAACACTTTAAGAATATAAAACGTTCCCAATGCAAGCTGACATCCACTTGGACAGCAAGAGTAGCCAGAATGTTGCGGGAGGAAATAATGGCACAACTTTAATTCATTCTGAAATGACGGAACGTAATAAAAAATTTTGAAAGTTTGTTGCAAGTAGAATGTGTATCCTTTTGTCATTGTATTTTTGGTAAATCTGCACAAAATTTTCTTACATGACTATGGTTATTTTTTGCATCAGTCAAGTACAGCTATGGGTAAAATAGGTTTTTTTTATTATCCTGGGAATCGGTTTATAATGCGCTTTATGTTTCGAAACTTCTCCTTTTACAAGTAGAAATTTAGCATAACGTCGTAATTTGACAAAAAATTTAAATAATATATTTAAAATTATGTAAAAATATATTACATTGTGGGGATTTGAAATTAGGAAAGCTGTAACAGAAAGACCAATACGCTGATCACTCGGTCATCACCCCATTAAATGATTTATTGTAAGAAAATATGCATTTTGGTTAGTAAAACGTTTTCTACGAGTCTTTACATTTTTTATGCAGCACTTATTTTTCCAAACACAAAATGTTACGTCATACATATGACCAACCCAGCCAAAAGTAAACAGTTGTTGCACTTAAGATTTTCATATTTTTGTCTATGTAAGAAACCATTATAAGATTGTTTTTCAGCTTTGTATCCCAGCGTTTACAAAAAGAATTTCGTATGTAATAAGGGAACGTTTTATGAATTTGATTCATTTTTTAGTTGACATTACGCAACAGGTTATATTACTTTAATTTAAAACTAATTATTCATACGTGAGAAAATATTTTATTACAGAACATTTAGGTAGATATGACCATTTTTGTGAATTTATGGAATTTATTACTTATATTAGATCATATTTATTTTCCCAGTATCATTACTATTATCATTGTTGCAAACACTAATCAGAATCCAGACTACACATCCCTTTATTAAAGCAAATTTTTATTTTATTCTATTGCAAAAGTATTTTGGTATTTTACAGATGATCTATATAATTTATTATTTCGTGGGGCTGAAAGTTATTAGTCACGGTTTTTTGTTCATGGGCGAAATCTAATGTATTAATGGCCTATCTAGAGAGTAAGTGTGACATTTTCTAACAAGCCGGATGTGACTGTATCGCCGATTTGATAACTTTTTTATTTTATAAGACGTCATCCTAATTATAGGAAAAGAACTTTTGCCACCATTGTTTCGTTTAACTAAACTGCGAATGGGACCGATAGTGAAGAGGTCCGAGTCGAGGTTAGCTAGTAAATGTTGGTGCCTCAAGAAAAACTTTTCTGCTTCTTGAAGACGCTATTCCAGAAAGTGCTACTTCTCCTTGTACTACCAATACTAAATATGTTGGTCGTTAACGCGGTGTATAGCTTCGCGAATTATAAGACAGTTCGACTTCCTTTGCTTGGAATCTCAGAGGTTGGAATGAGACTCAGCTCTAGCTACCGGGTTTTTACCTCTTATTAGATGTAGTTCACATAATTTATGCTACTAAAATTAAGTTAGTGATACGATAAAGTTTAGTAACATTGCATAGGAAAACTCGGTTTGCAACATAAAATACTTCAACTATCTTAGTTATACTGAGTAATTCCTGACCGTAAAAGCTGAATATTACTAATATTTTCTTCACTACTTGTTAACTTTACAACACATTTTAAGGACATATTGTAAGGATGGATGTTCATTCAAATAGGATATTTACAGTCTATTACTTACTTCACATCACTAATACACGCTGAAAATGGTATTCAGCCGAACTAGTTTCGTTGAAACTTTATGAATAAATTTGAAATGTAAAATGTCTTCTTGAAATGAATATTGGTGTTGTACGTTTTATTTTATATCCGATAATCTGTAAGGTTTTCCTATTTATCACTTTTTTTCCAGTATGTAAACATGTACCACAGTTTTGTTAAGTATGTGGGAAAACTCTACAGTTATTTACCAAGTTTTTTGATGAAATAAATTTCCAACTATTTATGTTTTGCACACATTACATGCTTGACGCACAAAAATTTCTATTATATAAATTTCGATAAGCAATAACAGAAACATAAAATACTATGCTTACCACAAACTGACAGTAAGTACATAACTGGGAGAAAGACAAGAGCAAATACTACGCAGAGCTTCCGCAACATTTAAGGAAATAAAAAATGCATTGAACTGTATACCTTGTAGGCCCTGAATCTAATACGCTTCTTTACTCTCTACTTTATTATAGCATATTTATTCGTATTCTACTTCTCCTAATTGTAGTAGCATTAAAATTTAACAATCGTCAACAGTGTGTAGACCTATAGTTGTTTCTCGAATCATCATAGCACTAAACTAAAGTTAAATAATTAACAGTCTCGCACGCTAATATTTCGTGTAAATTTTCGTTTAAATCAAATTTTCATAATCAAGAAGACAAAAAGAATATAACTAACTACGTAAAAAAATTTACTTGCTTTGACCAAGTTTTGAACTCACGGCAGCTAAAAAAAGTTCATTAATGACGCTGCAGTTCTGACCACTTTTTTTTTTATTTTTTATTGTATTGTAACTTAATGTATGCTTGTAAAGGCAGGTTGATATGAGCTTGGTTTAAGTTATGTTAGCAAACTGTGATTTATTGTTTACTGAATGTCTTGCATTGACCGACTAGGTTATTTTGAGGTAATATTGAAATGTATGTTTTATTTGTCTAATGTATGATTGTCATTAATTGTATATGGCAAGGCTATCGACTCACCACTGCACCAAACATCGCCCCCCCCCCCTTAAGTTGGCTAATTCATGTAATCCTCAGTCACTTTGTTTTGGTGTAATTGTCGTAATTGTATTTTGACGTATGGCACCCAGACAAGACGAACAAAACACCCAGTCCTGAACACGAGGAAGTGACTGTAAATGTCACCTCCCCGGCCGGGAATCGAATCCGGGACCCCTGACTCAGCAGCCAGGAGCGCTAACAACTGAGCCAAGCGGTCGAATACCGCTCGACTATTGCATCACATGCTACAAGTGAGGTTATTATTAAGTATTACGTAAGTTGTAAAAGCGTTTATTGTAGTCATAATTAATTAGTAGTTTTCAGCCTCAGTAATTTTGTACTGCTGTTTTATTGTGTTTCGCGCTGATACGTAATTCTTATATTCCACATGTGCCGTCAAACTAGCTTTATTTCAAGGATGTGGCATTTGCCATTGCGGCCATATTGTCTGCTTATTACACTCGACGTATACGAGTTGTGAAGGTGAACGGTGCCTACAGAGAGTACCAACCCGCACGATCTGGACGTATACCAGGGCTCTCGTATGGTTCGAGCTTACCGTTTTTTTTAAATCGTGCGAGATTCGACAGAAAATTTAACAAATCTTATACGAGTGCAGTTCGAGCTTAGGCCACCTGGACAACAGCTAACTACACACCGGTTGTCACTTTTCAGCTGACGAGACTGTACACACTGCTTGTCGCGACGCAAGGTTAGTGGTCGCGACGGCCATGCCACTTGCTCGCTATTGGCAGGGAGGATGTAGCAGGGCGAAGGAGAGTAGGAGGGTGAGGTATGTCAGAGAGGGGGACGGCTGTAGTTCACATATTTTCCGAAGACACACTTAGGTTTGTCGAGCAGTAGTCACTTCACCACCACGACCTCCTATATATGATGCAGCCAGCAAAATAATATTGAATTAAGTTTTTTAATTTACGTAGCGATTTGATTTGTTTTAACGAGTTTCAGGCTCGCAAAATGTTTTCTAGTTATTCATTTACACGTGCTTCAATACTTCAAAAGTATAATTTTCCTTATGTTATACAAACGTTACATATTTTATGTTATATTAAACTTTTAAGATTATATTTTAGCACATACTCATTCTTCTGCTGAATTGTTGACTTATTTGATAGCCTTGACAAACCAACGAACGAATGACACGTTACTAAACCTCTAAAATTCCATACTTGTATTACATAAAATTTGATGCTGACTACAAGAATACTTTGAAACTCCATAACCGTTTCCACATACCTCCATATTTTTTTTTTTTTTTTTTTTTTTTTTTTTTTTTTTTTTTTTTTTTTTTTTTTTTTTTTTTTTTTTCATTTTTTCTTTTGGCGCAATGGCGTATAATGTATGAAAAAATATTTTAATGTTTTCTTATTAATCTTGTGTTATTTACTTTGACACTTCATACATCATCTCTCTATATAAAATGAAGAGCCCCATTCACACACTCATACACTCGTCAACGCACAGTCCAAACCTCTGTACCAAGATATGTGAATCTTTGAAAGGGGCTTTCCTTACGCCGTAGACACAAATTAAGGTTTTTTCTTTTTCAAAATTTGAAAATTATAGTAAGTCAGTAAAATGTGGTGAAATATGATTTTCCATCAATCCTCAATAGCGCTTAAACCAGTTGAGATATCAAGGTGCTTTTTACATCAGCACAAAGTTTACAAAAATGCATCTAGTGATGATGGTGCATTGCGAAAATGTTTTTGCCAACATATCCTTGAAACCACTGTAGTTTCTTGAAACATATGTGATTCAGTGATATACTTCTGACATAACGTAGCTGTCTGCAGACGAATAACAGGCATAACATATTACAATATCAGGATTATTATTGGCTCAGTCAAATAGGGTAACAGTTCCAAGTACAAGCTAAAGCAAGTAATCTTCTGGTAACCTGAACGTGTGTTGAAATCCAGCAAACAGTCAAGTTTTCGCGCAATTAACCCCCATCTCTACATATTCCCTGTTTTGTTATTATTTAAAAACTAAGGGGGCTAAAGTTATAAAATATAATTTAAATAAATTTCCGATAACTTTTAAACCTATTGTGAAATCTAATTGCTTGATGTATCAAAATCAAGCCTACGAATAACCCTAAAAAGCAGTTCCAGGACTTTTTGAAATTCAATCTCTAAGGACATTAAAAAAATTATCGTTGTTTCACCTAAGGAGGGAGTTTCAGCCTATTCTTCGAATTGTTTTAATAATGGTTGTTTTACGAGGTATAATTTGTTTTGTGGATATACGTTGTGATTACTTTTATAGTAATGAAAATTTCTTGCTTACAGAGTTTTTATATAGTGGCATGTAAAATGACAGTTGCATAAAACGGTATTATACAAGAATAGGAAAATCGACTGACTTATAGAAACGAATTAATTCCTACTGAAGAACAGTGTATCGGGCTACGTCAAGACGTGTATAAAAAGCGGCAATGACATTTTCCGTATTCAAAAAGAATGGCAGAATTTTGGCAATTTATTATTTCAATTCAGCGAATGTTTAAAGAAACAAAAAAAAATCACTGAAGTTGTTTTATAAATATCAGTGTGAAATTATTTCATTTTTCTAAGTCAGGTGGTTTTCGTCTCTTGTATACAACCGTTTTTACAAATTTGGGCTTGATCCGCCTGTACACAAAATCTATGAATTCTAGAAACTTTTTATTACTCTAAATATATTCACAATATGTGTCTATAAAGTAAATCATGTATCGTACAGACATTAAAATTATTTAAAAATTTAAAATTCTGCAGGGAGCCCCTACCCTACCCATTTAATCGACTGTATTTGTTAGACGTGTGGAGACATCGAGATATTTCTTAATAAGACTGAAACTTACGTAAATAACTAATAAGTGATTAAATAATTTTTCGAAATTCTACACTTTAAGTGACGGAAAGATGTAAAATGTTACAGAAGTATCGAAAAGCAGATATGAATACGGAGAAACTGTTTTCTGAAGTTGTTACTTTTTGTCAAGCTATTGATACGTGTACCGCTTTGGGCACAGGCCTATCGTAACGCATTTGTTTTTTATCAATTCTGATGAACTTTCTTGACGTAATAGTTTGGAACATTAGTAGGAAGTTTAGGGTTCAAACCCCGTGAATAAACGACGACGGGGAACTGCTAATGCTATTATAGATGCACATATTAGTGGCAGCCGGCAGAAGGGCCGAGAAATGGAGTTCCATAAGAAAAGTAACCTAACTGTGGCATCGTACAGGCACGATTATCACATGTGAAAATCTGGTTGACTGCCAGTGTAGTCGAACCCAGTTTACTATATTGTTGATAATTTTTAAAAAGAACTGTGAGCGAAGTCGCGGCCGGGCAGCTGGTATAAATTACAACATATTTCGTACGTCTACAACACAAAGAACTACACAGCATCCTAGCTGCCAAACTTTATGGTATAGATAAGCCGTTCACTGAACTTGAAAGCGAATTTCAGTACCTTAGCGTAGTGGATAGTATAACCGAACTGTCACGAAGAAGACCGAACCGTGGAAGAGGGACGAATCTTTTATGATCCTGGTTAATATTGTGGACAGAGAATTACATTTTTTATATTTAAAAAAACCATCTCCAGGGCGGGTTTGTTACCAAAAAAATCCAACACTTTCAGTACGCTCAAAACGCAAATATTTACTCAAACGTTTATGCTCAAACTTTTAAGTTGTTAGTAGTTTAATTGTATTTGTTAAAATCAGAATAAATATAAAATTAGATTAAATATACGTCTTGCTGTATTGTGTTTCTTTATTTGAATTTTATATTTTTACGCATATGCACTAATATGTACAGGGTACAAATTATAATTTGTAACCCACTATTAAATTCTGTACCACCCTGTTCCTACACCACTGTTTCAGAGCACTGTACGCAATAATGGTATGCCGCAGGCTATGTCAAGAAAAATAATAGTTTGTTTAACTAGGTCTTATTGCTCACGTATCCAGATAGAATTATCGTGTGTTATGACAGAACATACAAATGGCATTTAGGTACCAATTACAGCTTCTACTAAAAGTTTATGAAGACTATTATGTTTAACTAACTAAACTTTTTGGCCTTATAATTAATGCTACGGGACCTGATTATTAATTTCGCATGGATAACTAATTCTGGCTATGTTCAGAGTACAATTTGTAAAAACAAAATTGAAAATAGGACAGTTTGTTTAATAGGTATCCTTTTTTTCGTTTTTAATAACATAATTTTTTACGCCTTAATGAATTTCCGGAGATGTAAAAAATATAACATTGGATGATATGTATCCTAATATTTTGGGCGGAAACAAAACCCTAAAAATAAAATTATAACCACAGAATAATTCTCTGTTTTTATTCTACAAAATAAACATACTATTATACTGGTATTTAATTATTATTTTAAAAAAAGAGAATTTGGTAACTTCTAAACAATCTGTCCTATTTAATTTTTTTTTTTTAAACAAATTAAACTCTGAACACAGCCGGAAGCAGTTATCCATGTCATTAATTATCAGGTCACGTAGGATTAGTTATAAGGCCAGAACCTTTTGTAAGTTAAACATAATGGTGTTATTGAATTTTGGTAGAAACTGTAGATATTTTAAATATCATGATATTATAGAATAATATTTTGTCAACGTTGGTTTAATTGCTTGTATTACGGAGTTTGAGAAATTTTCACATTTACGCAATTTGAATATTGGAATATAAATGTTTGAAATTTCACTTGTTCACTAATGCGTCGTTGTGAAACGTTATGCTACATAGAAGACAGCAACATTCAGCAAGTTGTGCGTTCATACATTACAGATGACATTTGTTAAATATGGGATTACATACAGTAACGTAGGGAACAGCAACATAAAACGTTTTAATAACTGTACACTTCATATATGCTTGCACTACGTAATATATGTTAATAATCAATACGTTAATCACTTGTCAGTCAGAACTGCCTAGTTAGGTATTATATACAGAACAGGAAAATATGAGGAAATATTATCCTTGCGTCACGTTCTTCTTACAACGATGCTGTGACAACGTTTATTTTATGTGAACCGTGGTTACTAAGTGAGCTTTGATGGTAACAATCTACGTTAGGGCCCATGGACGGAACCACGTGTGCAGTCGTTTCGCAAGGGAGAATGACAACTGTTTCAATCAAACTGGATGAAAGTGGATGTTTGCGACTACCTGGACCAATAACTCACCACAATATTCTGTAATCAGGATCAAGTTTACCGCTTGATGTTAGATATTTAGTGTCTGAAATACTTGTTCTATGGTTGTTTCTGAAGGTTTTTATTGTAAATAATCAGTACAGTGATGGCGTTGTTCGTGCTTAACAGATGTAAAGTTAAGTCACAATGGATCAGCAGTGGACAGCCAAAGAGGGATAGAAGTGTCCTGGTAAAACCCACTGGGTCACTCCAACGTTCGGCAATTGTTCTATATGTAAAGATGTAAGCGAATAAGTCAGACCATAATGTCACCGTGACTGCCAGTTAAATATGACCGTATTATTGCAATATACATTAGCTTCAGCTCGCAGTATGAGAATGAGAATACGCGTGCTTCGAATATTAACATTTTGATACAATATAGGTAGCGGTTTTTATCTGGTTATTGGAAAATTTGTGCACTTACGTAACTTCGTTACTGTGTTTTACTAATACGTTTTCAATCTACATGTTATAGTAATATAAATTGACATGTGTCACTTTTGCATTTACAAAATGATTTACGCGCCGCACTGGTCCAGCCAATACACAGTGCCTGGTCGCTTGAGGAAGGTGTGAACGGTCGATGCTCCAATCCTACAACACAACTTGTGCCCAGCTCAGTTAGAGCGCACCGCTATTCGTTGATCTGCAGGTTGCCTAGATGCCAGGCTCCCGCTTGCACACAGCCGATGATTGCCGAAGTGGACTTTGATTATTTAAGTGGCCCAATTTTTGTGTCTATGACTGTACATTGGTGAAACTGGCAGAGCTCTATCAACCTGTAACAAAGAACATAAAAACAATTGCAAAAAGGTGAAACCCAAAAATCTAGACTGGCCGAACATGCATGGGAAAATAGCCACAAAATCCTTTGGGAAGACTCTAAACCACTTACACAGGAAACTGACAAAATCAAAAGAAAAATAAAAGAATCAGCCTTTATTATTAGCAATAGCAATATTTTCAGTCAACAGAATATTGAATTTAAAAATATGTGGATCCCATTGATTAAAAGAGAAACACCCTTACAGCACAAAACAAAAACAAACACTCAACCCACCACAACCAATCAGAGTTAATACATGCTGCGCGACCAATCAGGAGACATCTAGTATTCCATTGGCTGAGCAGGATAAGGGGCTTTACCCTATATAAACCCATGGTTTTTCCAGTCTCCTCATCAGTCGCACTCGTGTTCCTGAACCCTGTGTGTCTACCTGATGACGGGAACAGATTCCAGTTCCCGAAACGTCGTTAATACTGACTGTTTGGAAAACTACTGTGTTTTGTTTCGTCTCATCGTTTGTGTAGTTTTGTTGTGTTTTCTGTTTCTGTCCGACATCTTTGTGTTTTGTTTCGTCTTATCGTTGTGTCGTTTGCTGTATTTCTGTTTTGCGTTTTTTTTTTTTTTCATCTCATCGTTGTGTCACATGTCTACTTAGGATTTTTTTATATTTTATATTTTTGTTATTTCGTTTACTTTCTGTTTGTTCCTTGTTTTATCTGACCCGATTCCAGTTACGGAATTTCATGTTGTGTATGTATCCTGATGACTAAAGCATACTCTGCTTATTTATGATTTCTTGTCTTATTTTTTAGTTTTTAGTTATCTTTTTGACAGTCATTTTTTTCGCAATGGAGTATGTCCAAGCAAATAAATCATGTCACGTTTTTTTTATGCTAAGCAAGATGAAGATTAGTGATATTGTTGAAGCAGCTGTTTGTTAATAAAATGAAACTCTCTGCGACGACAATTAGTGATTTTGTTATTACAGATAATATACTGAAATGGATAAGTGATAAATTCAACAGATTTTATGATTCATTAAATTACAAAATAGTATTATGTACTGCTGTTATTTGGTAATTTTCGTTGAGAGCAAGGAAGTTACTAACCTAAGTTAGTACCACACAACACCATAATCTCAATTTAAAGAAGAACTTATTATACACACAGGCTTATAAACTACGGAAACAATGCTTGTATTTGATAAACCGGAGAAGGATGAGACTAGAATAAAACGTTACTGCATTTTAAAATGTTTTGTAAGGATTAAAAGAGTTTGTTTCCACTTCTTCAAACCTTTGTAAAAGTATAAAGGTTTTCATTGCAAAATTACTTGTTTGTAAAGTTACAAGGATTTATCTCGTGAAAACTAAGGAAAAATTTGTAGTGAACTAAAATCACGAGTTTGTGGGATACGGTATAGTAATACACCAATTATGTATTCTGGTTAGCATTTTGCAGGAATAAAGTGATTATTCATATTAATTACTTGCTATAAATTAAACCAGGTTAAGTCATTTAACCTTACATTGGATACATGCAAACAAAAAAGTATATGTCCAGTAAGTTACGCGGGTCTTGAGGTAAAAGTGTATGGTCGCCAAGAACAATAATGTAGGCTCAAATCCTTGAGCATCTTAACATTTTCCTCTCAAAACAGTTACACGTAAAATTATTTCCTTGGCAACTATTTAATAAGGAAGTTAGTATCATAAATTAATAACTATTTTAAATCTCATTTTCCCTTATTGAAAGCAAACCAAAAATCTATACCTTGTAATTTTACAACCGTGTATTTTGTGTTTTTATAAAAGATTAATCGCTGAATTTTTATAAAGAATTTCTTTGACAAATGGGTTTACAAGGACTTGTCTTGTAAACACACAATAATATGCTTAGAGTGGGATAACTACTGCACAAAGGGTTTGATAACTAAATTGACGTACAACTTTTTCATGAGTCAGAGCAGAAACATACAATTGAAAGCTAACGGAGGACGTTTCACCAACGTCGACAAAAGTTTCGCCGTTTCAGTTTCTAAGAAGAGAGAGAAATGCTACTAGGTAAGGTCAAAGTATTTTTATTTTACTTTCTCGCTTAACTTTTTCCTGACATAAATAAGCATGTTGTTTCTTATCTTGAGAAAATAGTGAAAAAAATTGGAAGCCGAAGGCAATAACTTCCTTGTTTTCGATTAGATTAAAAAGGGACCAGGACTTAATTACGATGAAAAGCAGAACTTGGTGACAGGTTTTGAAGAATTTGGTAGTATTTCGCGCATAAAGTCTAAATTGGCCGATCTTTCACTAGTATGGTGCGAGGAATTTGGCGGAAATAGAAACAACACTTGCCTTTACGCTTGTACAGGATTTAAACACGATTTTACTAACCCAACGTTATAAAAGCTGCACCAATAAGGGGTTTAAAGGTAGTTGTACCGTTTGCGATCAAGTAGCAGCATATCAGACAGCAGACATATACTTTATAGGCACGTCATATCTGTATTTGGATTAGGGCACTGAAAGATATTATGTAGAATTAATGATGAATGAATGTTTCATTTTTGCACGTTTCACTTAATTACAGGGTTTACAAATAATATTTCGATTAAATTTCTTTACTTTAGATGAAGAAACATATTTCAGACCGCATCATGATCTCTGACAGTGAACTTTGAACCTACCTAAAATTGAATTCTTAGCCTGGAATTCCTGGAAAAATTCAGGTGAAAGTGCACAGAAATAAAAAACTGTTTTTTGGTAGCCACAAAAAGTTTTGTCGATATGGACCTCACAAATTAATTTTGTAGTAGTTACAAAATTTTATTGTAGTCACTGCAAAACTTTATTGGGGAGAGCAAACATTCTTTGTCGTCACTACAAAAAAAAATTTGTAAGGTCCATTGTAGCAAAATATTTTGTGGTGACTAATATATTCAATCAGCAGGTATCAACAACCATGCAAACTTTTGCAAAATAGGGTAAATAAGTTTCAAAACAATATGTGCTTATTGTTATTAACTTAAAACTATTCTTAAATGTTCCTTTTTCACCTTTTTTGTCTTACCAGCCATAGTAAACTGTAATATAATGTGAAGAGAAATAAATATGTAATTACAGAACTTGTGACATCTGGATTTTTTGCGAACATGAACGTCGTTCCTCTCTTACAGAAACCTATTGTCAAATATGACTGATTCTAAAGAACCCTGTAGTAGGGGGAGCATGCGGGGACTGGCCCCACAGGGAGCAAAACCGGCCTAACCTGCATATGGTTAACATGCCAGCCCCCTCCCCTTGGTGGAGCAAGGCCTCTGATTGGCCAAGACGTTGTCTAGGGGGGCGTGTCCTGGGCTGTGATTGGTTGTAGGGGTCTTTTGGTACAAATAGTACCTAAGTGCCATGAGGTCTGTGATTGGCCGAGAGCTTAAGCCCCGCCCTGTATGTGTGTATTGATTGTGTGTATGTAGGCAAGGGGTGCAGAGGAGGCAGTGTACAGAGGGGTTGGCGACCCTTTTGGTACAAGTTGTGTCTAAGCGCCATGTGGGTATTGATTGCGTGTAGGCGAGGGGTGAAGGAGTCTAGCATCTTGAAGACATCTTCAAGAAAAAAATAAGATTTATCACATACTTGTCCCACAGCCCTAAGACATTTCTCAAGGTGCATAGAATCTCCTTGAGGCGTATACAACTCCTAACACATATCTCAAGATGCATAGCATCTTGAAGACATCTTCAAGAAATCTTGAAGAAATCTTCAAGAAAAATTTATGGCTAACCCCTTACTTGTCCCACAGCCCTAAGACATTCTCAAGATGCCTAGCATCTTGAAGACGTCTTCAAGACGTATATCAGATCCTTGAGACATCTTGAAGATGTCTACAAGATGGCGCTAGAGAGAGTGTGCAACACATATGACCCTCCTGTGTATCACAAGCTCCAACACTCACCTCCAACATCAGGTCCTCAGTAGCAACACATCCTTCTTCCAGCACAGTCACTACTCGATTGAAGAGGGGAGA
>PNEQ01065898.1:10779-26190 GCA_003012365.1 Medauroidea extradentata | reverse complement strand
AGTGATAACTTGACTATCGATTTTATCTTGATTCTCTTCTCTTTCTTTATCTTCATTTTTGTTTTCTTTCAAAAGATTGATGTTTCTTTCGTTCATATAGTATTTGTGGTCAAATTTATCATCTAATATCTTGACATTTCTGCTAATAATGATCTTATTCATAGAAGGTATCCATATTCTAAATGCTTTTGATGTTTCTTCAGTTCTTGATGTAAATTTTCCTTTATTAGAATTTGTGTTCAGTATAAATGCTTTTGCACCAAACACATGTAGATGTCGACTAGATGGTGCATGTCCTAAACAAAATTTGAATGGTGTCTCACCATTTAGACTTCGAGATGGGCATCGATTTATCAGGTAATTTGCTGTGTTGGGCTTCAGCCCAAAACATGGTAGGTAACTTTGCTTCTAAAAGAAGACATCTTCCTTTTTCTAAGATTGTACGATTTTTTTTTGCAAGACCATTTTGCTGGGGTGTGTATGGAGCTGACAATCTTCTTTTAATCCCACACTCAACTAGGTATTTGTCAAATTTTTTGTTGCAATATTCAGCTCGTCCGTTATCACTTTGTAGATTTTTAATTCTTTTTCCAGTGGAGTTTTCGACTTCATTCTTGAAAATTTTGAAATTTTCTAACACTTCATTCTTTTGTTTTAAAAAATACACTTTGGTGTATCTTGAATATTCGTCGATAAACGTTACAAAGTATCTAGCTCCCCCTGGAGATGGGATTTGAAAAGGTCCACATACATCTGAGTGTATTATTTCTAGAAGTTTTACAGACTTTGGGGATTCATTTGTTTTGAATGGTAATCTAGAAAACTTGCCTTCAATACATGTTTCACAGTTTTCCAATTTATTATAAGCTTTGAAGGACAGTCCAGTCAATATATTATTTTTAAGTGCCAACTTCATATCATTTTCATTTAAATTACCTAACTTTTTGTGCCAAGTCATAATGTCAACATTAGAAGAAAAATTATATGTTTCACTGACTATTTTGTAATGGTCATCTGAGAGGACATATAGACCATTTTCAGATTTTCGAGCTCTTAGAATAACATTTTCATTATTGTCCATAATTTTAGCGATGTTTTTGGTGAAGAAAACATTGAAACCATTGTTAGTTATTTTGCTTACAGACATTAAATTAGTTCTAAGACTTGGTACATATAATGTGTTTGTTAAATTAATTGTAGACTCATCTTTACTGAATTTCAGACAAACACAACCGTAACCTTAAATTTTAGCAGTTCCTTCTTGAGAGGCTAAATTTATGATATTTTCTTTAGGTTTTTCATTTAGTTCAAGAAATCTTGTCTTATCAGCGCACATGTGTGAAGTACATCCACTACCTAGACACTAAAACGATTTGTTTTGGTCTAAATTGGATGATAAACATTGTTCAGCCATGAACGACAAATTATCCCTTTTTGCATGACAGTTTCTTGCAAAGTGACCAACATGATTACATTTGCGACATTTGCCCTTAATTCTGGTTGTTTTTTGTTATCATTGTTGCTAAATGTGTCATATGAGTATTTGTGTTTATGGTTACAATTTTTACTCAGAAACACAGTTTCCGCTGTGAGAGGAGTAACTTTGCTACGGACTTCACTTTCTTCTAGAATTTTAATTTTCAAGGCATCAGAACTTGGTAACTCATCCCTTGATTCAATAGCTATGGGAAATTTTCGTATGTAGAAGGTAATGAATATAATATAATAATGCTTAATAAATTATCATTAATGTTAACATCCATTTCAGAAAGTTTATCAGCAATATCAGTGAATTTGTTTAAATGATCTCGTACATCATCATTTTCTTTCATTTTGTGTATGATTGATTGTTTTAATAAAGTAGCTTTACATGCAGGACCCTTACTCTCAAAAATTATACTTAAGGTATCCCACAGTTCTTTGGAAGTAGTACAGTATTTGATTTGCTTCAATTCAGCAGGGGACATCATTAAAATCAATTCAGATTTGACAATTAAATCTTGTTGAACCCATTTCGATATCTCAGTTTCATTACCTTCTGGTTTTGAAATTTCTCCAGATACATATTTCCAAAAACCATTCCTAATTAGAAGTGCCTGTGCTTGTAATTTCCATGTGTCATAATTATCCCTTTTTAATGAGTCAATGTGATAGTTGTTCATAGTTGTACACATTTTAAAATATGTAATCAAATAAATAGTGCTTACTTACTTTGTGCTGGGCCCATAACCTGTTGTAACGTATTAAATAATATCATATATTTTAGAACTTCTTTATTACTTTAATCCATACATACCAGTATAATATTTTATACATAATTTGAATCACGGTTTGTTTTATCAACGACCATAAACATAGAATATACAATAAGTACATATTACTCTTTGCGAGTATATTTATTTCCAACAGATAAGCCTCTCACCTTAATGATAAACCAGCCTTTTAAGCCGAGTTGTTTCCCTGAAAGGTTGAAATTAGCAAGAATCTTACCTGTATATAAAAAAGGTAATAAACAATTAATAGGAAACTATAAACCAATAAGTCTTTTACCAGTTTTTTTTTTAAATTATGAAAAAATAATATGCAATAGATTAATAAAATATTTAGAAGATAACAGTTTCTTATGTAAAGAACAAAGTGGATTTCGAAAGCAAAAGTCTACCATGACTGCAACATTTCAGTTACCAAAAACTATATTAGAAGCTCTAGATAAAGGAGAAAATACATATGGCATATTCTGCCAATGATGAGAAAGGCAGCATTTTTTCATCAAGTTGGGAGATAATTAGTACTGGAGTACCACAGGGGAGCATTTTAGGACAACTGTTGTGTTTAATTTATATTAATGATTTACCTTCCATAATAGATTATGGTCAGTTAACACTCTTTGCAGATGATACAAGTATTATTATTAGTGATGAAAATAAGGATAATTTGAATGTAAAAAGTAAAACTTTGTTAATAACACTTGATAATTGGTTTCATGTAATTAATCTTGTATTAAATATATCAAAAACTCAATTTATTTCCTTCAGTAAAAATACTAAAAGTTGTCTTCCCATACTTAGTATGAATAAAAATAATAATGTTATTGAAGCTGACAGTATAAAATTCTTAGGGTTGCATATTGACTAGAAGTTATCATGGATTGAACACATCAACAACCTAGCGACCAAGCTAGCACCAATATGCTTTCTATTAAGGGCATTGCAAGAGCTGGTTAATGCAAATAAACTAAGAATGACATATCATGCTTTTTTTCATTCTACAATGAAATATGGAATAGAGTTTTAAGGAAACCAAACAGAAAGTAAAAGAATTTTTATCTTACAAAAAAAAGCACTTAGAATAATAGCCAAGGCTAAAAGATCTTCATTGTGTCCAAAGTTGTTTGAAATGTATAAGATTATAACTTTTTATAATGTGTATGTTATAAACATTTTGAAATTGGTCAAACAAAATCAAAATTATTATACAAAATATTGAAATAGTGAAATTCATCAATATTCAACAAGAAGTTCTCGTAAACTCAGACATATACAGAATAGTAGCTCTGTATACTCAAAGGGCATGTACAAAATAGGTTTAAACATCTTTAATAAGTTACTAAAATATATAACCAACCAAAATAGCAATCAGTTTACAAAATCTATTCAATTACTTTTTAAATCACAATGTACCGTGTTTTATTGTGTTAAGAATTGAATTTCTTTAGTATAGCTTAGACTAGCTACAGATATTTTCGTTTACTCTATGGGTACTATTGATACTCTGTATTGTATGCTATTGATATATTGACAAATGGCGGCACATAGATGCGCAGTAATAAAATATGTTAATCAGTGAATTTCTTTATTACACAACAACCTTGGTAGGCGTAATTCTGTTAGGTTATGGGCCCAGTCCTGCCGGGACGTGTATGTAGACATATATACGTACCAGGAATGAAGTAAGGTGGTGGAAGTATGGTAAACCGACGATCGTGACAAGATGGTATCAAGCAATCAGAGTGTTCTGCCGATTCTTTCGGATAACGGTGGATTCGGCAACTGGATATTCCGTGTCAAATTAGTGCTGAGTGAAAAACAGTTATTGGATGCCATGGAAATGAATTTCGACGACATTGTAGAAGACAAAGGAAAGAAGGAGTTCCTCATCAAGGATGTAAAAGCAAAGTTGGTTACTGTACAGTGCTTACCAGATAAGTATTTGGATCTAGTTAAAGATCCAAAACTGGCAAAAGACATGCTAAAATCGCTGGAAGAAGTGTTCGAAAGAAAGTATGTTCAGTAAACAGTATCTAAAGATGAAACTACTCTCTCTTAAGTTCGAACCACATGTGAAATTAGAAGAACATTTCCTTTGTTTTGATAGCCTTGTTCGTGATCTGGAAAATGCAGGTGCGAAAATGGATGATACAGACAAGATCTGTCATCTACTCCTGACCATGGGCGAGAATTACAACACAGTAATAACTGCCTAAAGGCCCTTTGCCACGATGAAATTTTCCTTAGAGCATAGATAACAACTAGAGAGCTGATTGCCTATCCCTTTCCATGCTGTGAAGTGATTTACTAGATCTAATCAGCTGTTGATGGGCACCGAGCGAAACAAGTTTATTATTTATTACTATATAGCGGTAAGCATATTGTATTTAAATATCACTCACATTTAAAGCAGCATATGCAAAATGATTCGCTGTCGCATATTACCAGCATCCACCGATTCTCGTTAATTTTCCTGTAAAATAAGAGTTTGTTTACATGTTCTGTTTACATTGTCTTGGCATTTTCGTTTTCCATTGATTTAAAGAATCAATAAACATGAATCTGTTGTGTATTGATTGTAAAAGATACAGTAGTCTATAAATCTCATTTGTCAAGGTCTTTACGAATGGATGTCTCAATATTAATTATTTTGTAGAGTTTTCGTATAATTTGCCTATCTCTCGATGTCTGTTTCACAGCAAAGGCACCAAAGGAATTTTCCTTGGAATATTCCATGAAATCTCGAATGGCCGCCCGCGTGCATGATTCTGTGCAAGGTATAGCAGAGTTGTGGCCGTTTTCATTGAAGTTTTCGTAATCGGCCACGTGCAATTTTCTGTGGAGGGCTTGCTGCAAGATGAAAATATTAACCAATTAGAAGCGAGTGTTCCTGTGCGCTAGTTCAGGCAATGTTTTGAAAACATAAACAAATATGTTTTCGGTAGAAGCAATTACAACATTGTGCGAAAAATATATATATATATAATCCGTGTTCATTGAACACAAAAAGTATAACTATCATCTTTAACAAATATACGAGAAGTAGTTTGAGAATACGTCCTGGGACGACTTGTGAGGGTTGTAATGCAAAACTCGTTTTTCTGAGAGAGGTGTATTTTATGCCCGACTGAAATCAGTATAGTGAATTTTAAATTCGTGAATTCTATCACTTTCCATACAATACAGAGAAGTTGCAAACATAGCACATAACGTCCTTTGTTTTGTTAGTAAATGATTGGTACATAACCTAAATTGCCTTGGCTTGTTTGTTTGTTTTATTGCATCCTTATGATCTTTTCTGAATTCTGCACATGTTGTACAAAGATATTGGACAAGTCATAGAGTTAACATAATATATAGTTATAACATAAAAAACATGATATAAGGTTATACATAACATAAGGTTATACATTTATGTACAAGAATATAATATGAATAAATAATCTTCGTTCATCACTTCCTATATTGCAACTGGATGAAGTCGTCAATAATCTGAAAAGAAGAAGAGGAAAAGCGGGAGAAAGAGACCTGACATGTACACTGTTATACAAGTATGTAATTTAATGTTTATGGTTTAAGTACTCTTCTACCGAATAAAAAGCATGTTCAGAGAAATAATCCCTCAGTTTTCTTTTGAAAAGTTTAGGGTTTGAAAAAAATATTTCTTGCAAGTTTTTTGGTTGTTTGTTAAAAATGTTACTTCCGTAGTAGTAAGGCCCTTTTTGTACTAATTTTAAATTTACAGAGGGCATGTGAATGTGTTTTTTATTTCTAGTGTCATGCTTGTGATAGAATTAATTTTTCTCTAAAATGTTATTGTTCTTAGACATAAATAGGAGCAGTGAATACATATATTCACAAGGCGATGGCAATATCTTGGTTCTTTTAAAAAGAGGTTTACAGGAGTCAGTTTGTTTCTTACTGTTTATTATTCTTACTGCTCTTTTTTGTATACAAAATACTTTTTTACTGTCAGTGGAATTGCCCCAAAAATGATGCCGTATGTCATGATAAAGTGAAAATATGCAAAACAGACCATTCTTATTGTGTCCTTGTTTAAAATTTCGACAATATTACATAAAGCAAAGCAAGCACAGCTTAGATTAGGTAGAATATATTCAATGTGTGATTTCCAATTTAGGAACACATCCATTTGTAGACCAAGAAATTTAGTCTTAGTTGTTTCATTGATTTTTCTTCATTGCTAGCAATATGTACGTCCATTTGTTTACTGTTTTTTGTCAAAAATTCATAATACGTGTTTTTCCTACATTAAGATTTAATTTGTTCAAGGAAAACCATTAGTTCAACTCTGTAAATGTGGTATTTGCTATTTGTCTGAGTTCTTCTACAGAATCACCAAAGACAACTATACTTGTGTCATCAGGAAATAAAATGGGTGTAACGTTAGGGTTCAGGGAATGTGGTAGATCATTTATGTACACTAGGAATAATAGTGGACCTAAAATTGAGCCTTGTGGAACACCATGTTTTATTTTACCAGGTTTTGAGAAAAATGAAATATTTTTATCTTTAACACATACTTGTTGCTGTCTGTCTGAAAGATGTGACATCATTAGTTTGTTAGTAATTTCCGTAACTCCATAAAATTCTAATTTGTTTATCAGCAATTTGTGATTTACACAGTCAAAAGCTTTGGTGAGGTCACAGAAAATTCCAACAGAAGGCAGCTTTTAATCAAGTGCATTTAGAATATAATTTGTGAGTTTCAAAATTGCATCATTGGTTGAAGTGTTTTTCCTAAAACCATACTGGACAGTTGAGAAGATATAATTTTTTTCCAAATGTTTTAACAATCTGATATATATTAATTTTTCAATGACTTTAGAAAAGGACGTGAGCAAAGAGATTGGTCTATAATTAGCTGCACTAGAACTGTCCCCTTTCTTAAATAGCGGTGTAACCACAGCCCATTTGAGTCTATCAGGAAACAAACCTGTTTCAAAGATAGCATTGCAGATGTGGCTTAGAGGAGTACTAAATTCAAAAGCGCATTGCTTTAACAATTTACAACTTATACCATCATATCCGCTAGACAATTTTGATTGTAGAGAATTTATTGTTCTTTCTATTTCTTTTGGGGTTGTACAATTAAGTCTCATAAAGTGTATTTCATATAACTTCAGTCTCAAGTGACAGTTCTCCGAAAGTAGTGCCAATGACAGGTTATTAACAATGTATCCTTCCACCACAACTGTCTTGTCAAATATTTGTAAACAAATGCCATGTGCTACCCAATGTTTATAAACAAATACCATGTAATACCCTTTTGTTTGTAAACAAATGTCATCTGCCACACAATGTTTATAAATAGATTACATGAATAATCCCATTATATTGTGTTTAAAGTGTTATGGCCGGTTTCACCAACCAACCCTAAACTAAGGGGCCCTTTAGTAGAGAAATATGGGTCCCTAAATGCAAGTAACTGTTCCACCAACTTTAAGAGACCTTTAAAAATGCCTAAGTGGCCTCATTCAGCACTTTGCAAGCAACAGCAGGCCCAGCTAAGGCACCAATACTGGTGACTTACCCCCTTCACACTCCCTGGAAAAAGCTAAGGTGAACTATAGGGGCCTCAAACTATTCCTACTCCAGTGGAATTGCAAGAGGCTTGTCATCTTCCTCATCAGAACTGGCCCCCAGTTCGATAACGATAGGCCTAATTGACATGCGATTGTCAATATGCAACTCCTTCGCAGAATCATTCTCTATCAGGCGTTCTGTGTGTGACACATAAGCCTTCCACCTGGAAATAAGAAAAGAATATTCTAAATAAAATATAACGCTGCAGGCACCCATAGTTTAAAATAAGACAATTAGGTAAGATGATGTGGCTTACTTTTCCGGAGTTACTTGAGCCAATGCTTCGCATCATGTACTTCGCACAGCCTCGTCATCGAACCTGTTTCCTCAGCCTGTGTGCTGGTAAAAGTACCTCTTGCAGTCACTCCATACCAGTTCAATAGGATTATACTGGCAGTGGTAGGGCGGAAGCCTCAGCACGATGTGGCCAGCTTCATTGATCAGATTATCAACTCTGTGCCTGGAAAAAAATAAGTATGTGAACACTTGTAACTTCAACATGTTTTCCACAAGCAGAGTCACTACACACTTTTCAAGATTAAATTCCCTGCATTTTACCAGCTTTACAGTATATTCTAAAAATATTTTGTACTAGTTGAAATACAAAACTTAATACTATTGGGTCCGCTATACCCTATTTTCTGAGTGGTGAAAATCCTACATCAGCCTAGGATATAAAATTTTAATAACACAGTTCTATAATTTTTTGAACGAATTTTTATTCAACTCAAAATGGTACTCGAAAAAGACACTTCAGTTTTGTATGTTGTACGAATCTTAAAATCAAGAACAAATATACTTCAAGGTAATGTACAAAAATCCCCGACCTAAAATACTTCAAATGAGGTGCTGATTAAACCTCTAAACAGAAATAAATAATGTCTACTTAACAGAAACCGTTTAATATTTTTTTTAATTTATTTAGGATTCTAGTGCATGCTGAATCAGCTATATTCACTCCCAGCATTCTAAAAAGTTGTTCAATAAAACAGAGATCCACATTCTGCAATGTACAATACAATAATAGTTTGTAGACAGCAATAATATCAACAACAAATGAACTTTACTATGAACCGCCAAGTCCGGTGGTTCAGGCAGCTGATCTTTGATCGTCAAGACAAGATGGCGACGATGTAAATAAACACTTCCAAAATTGTAAATTTGTTTATGTTAAGATTAAGATTATTCGAAACGTACATGTACGAGGAGAGACGTTTGATAGCAGTAGAAAAATATTCCACACCTAATACGGCGAGATAAAAACTGTACTAACTGCCAAGACTTTCCCAAGCCTTTTCCTTTTCTTTCAAAAATACCACGTTGGTACACTTGTTATCTATAATTGAGAGTCTCTCTTCGACAAGATCAACTATCGAATTTTTTTTACATTTCGGAAAAATTAATACGTTTTTGCTCCATCATCGCCTGAAATATTAACGTAAACAGTAAACACACTAAATAAATACACATCGAGTTCGAGTGTCTATGATACAATACAACCAACTTTATACTTCCTAAACTCTCTCCTAAAATGAAATTAATCTGCTCTGAACTATGACGTCATTTATTTCTAGCCAGTAGAAATCGACTAGCAATGACGTCGGCGCTGTTGCCACAATGTTCAAATGTATGATCTCCAGATCATGTGATGGCGGTTCAAAAAAATACGACATTTCAATGGTGCAACGTTTTTACAATTGATCCTTGGATCATTTTTGAACGAAGGTCAGATGATCTCTGGGTTAAGGACGGAATGGTGCAACCGGCCCTTAACAATTCAATGTTTGAAGAAATGAGGCCTACTTAAATGACCCATAAACCCAATTGTTTAGAGTTGAACAGAGAAACTTCTAAATAATTGTTAGTGAAGTTACAGTACAAATGTAACATTTTTTCCCAAAATGAAACCTACGTTTTGCTCAGTTATAGTACATTACAATTTTTTCGGGATTAGTTGATACTAACATTTAATTTACTTGAATGAAATAGTTACAGCCTACACCACAGGAAATATATTTTTTTTCGGTATTGGTTGAATGAAGAAAATACCTAAACAGCAATAGGACTGAATACGTTCAAGACAGTAACAGACACAGATACCAATAAATAAAGAAGAAATTTAAATAAACAATAGCAGCAAATAAAACAGTGTTTGAGTCTGTTTAGTTTGCTGCAGTTTATTCCAATTTATTTTCCTTTAATGTATCTGTATGTTCTTAACTGCTGTCCAAAAAATATTTATTGTTCAGTATCAGTTTTATTATGATTACTCCTACAACAGTACACAGCTATTATTACAGACTCATTTTAACTAGGAGCAGCACAAAGTAGTTACTGCTGTGTAAAGATAGACTAGTTACCTCCTATGAATAATACAGTCAAAGGCACGAATCTGTGCACTGTGGTACGATGCATTATCCAAAATTATCACCGCTGGTTCTTCGATTCTGGGTAGCAGCTGTTCTGCCATCCATTTCTCGAATTTTTCGCTGTTTACGGTGCCATGGTAGTCACCATCATTGGTGCCTGGAGCAAAAAGGACACCAGCCCCTTCAACGAAACCATGTTCTGACCCAGCGTTGAGGACAATGTACCGCTTGCCTTGGTCTATAGTCTGGCGCTTGCAGGTAAGAATTGTCCCACCTTGCCATGTCTTTGAGGAGACACCTGACAATGCAAGAAGAAGAAATTGCAGTGTAACAGATGTGTAAAATATGCGAAATATGATTAATATAATAATGAAACGTATGAAAATAATGGTGGGAACGAAAGACTTAAGGCCTTCCCTATGGGATGGAAACCATCAAAGGAGAACAAGCTGTAGCTTATGAGTGCAGAAACTAAATTTTTGTGTTGTGCTACTAAATTCTACAGAATTTTTTTTGTATACTCACCTTTCGAGAAGAACCATGTTTCATCAAGAAAGATGAACAACCAGCCTTCCTCCTTCAGACATTTGTACATCCTCAGGAACTCTGCTCTCTGCAAAGCAATTCATGGCTCTTCAAGAAGAAACTTGCGATTGTCTGTCTTTTGCCATGCAAAGCCTTCTACCTTTAGTAGTCTGTACAATGCAGACCGGCTGCCTTGGAACCCAGCATCCCCCGTTCGCTTGACAGACTCCAACATCGTATCGAGACTAACGTCCCTACCAGCACAGCAAGTCCCCAGGATGTCCTAGGGACATCCTTTGAGGATATCCGGGTACATGCGATCCTCGGGATATCCTAGGGATGGATATTTCGGATGTCCGAGAGCTCAGAAAAACCATGTCCCTAGGACGTCCCAAGTACCTCCTCGAAAAGTACATCACATCCCAGGAAGCTCCTTGGAGGATGAATTTGGGTCATCCTAAATTCCTCATCTGGGGAGCTCCCAGGGATGTCCTTACAGGGAGCTCCCACGGAGCTCCTCTGAGGAACTCCCTGGGATGTCCGAGCAGGAGTTCCCTGGGATGTCAGAGCAGGAGCTCCCAGGGATGTCCGAGCAGGAGCTCCCTGGGATGTCCGAGTAGGAGCTCCCTGGGATGTCCGAGCAGGTGCTCCCTGGGATATCCGAGCAGGAGCTCCCATGGACGTAGTGGATGTCTAGGTAAGTTCCTAATATGACCACTAGATAGCTCACGATATTATTTAAGTATACACGAGGTTTGATGCAATTAATTTAGTAAATAATTCATAACATTTACATATGCCTTAAGAAATTGGTAAATTTATTAATTTAGATACACATATTTTATTATTACTGGTAGACTTTTGAAATTTGAAGCATTTAAAAAAATGATGTTACAGATGAATTGTTTATTCAAGAGATTTTAAGAGGCCACATTAACAATTATGTGTATTTGACTGTGTGTTAAATACTAAGTTTACATATCACCAGAACAAATATATTTGTTTCATTGTGTGTTGAATACTACACTTTTACTTTTGCTGCTGGAAAGAGCTGCTAGGGATGTCCCGGGGATTCATTTAATACAGGTTCCATGGAGCTCCTAGGGATGTCCCAGGGACGTGTTAAATACAGGTCCTAGGTATGTCCCAGGGATGTGTTTAATACAGGTCCCAGGGAGCTCCTAGGGATGTCCCAGGGATGTGTTAAATACAGGTCCCAGGGAGCTCCTGGGGATGTCTTGGTGATGCATTTAATGCAGATCCCAGAGAGGTCCTGAGGATGTCTTGGGGATGTGTTTATTACAGATCCCAGGGAGCTCCTAGGGATGTCCCAGGGATGTGTATGCTAGACATCCTAGGGATGTCCGTAGGTAGTACTTTTCCATGAACTTTTCCTACATAAAAAGGACTTGAAATGAACTTCCCTAGGACGTCCTAGGGACGACAGTTGCCACATCCTACGGACGTCCTCAGGATGTCTGTGTGCTGGTAGGGGTGTTCTCCTGGAATAAAAGTGTAATTAAATTTCACAAGTAATGGTTGATTAGTTGCAGGAATTTAATTTCATTTGTGCTACATTGGTTTTTCTGGAATATAAACTGCAAGTTACCGATCTGGAAACTGAATGTGTGTAAATTAAATTCTATTTTAAGACAATTGTATAGAATACAATTTTAAAAATGAAATAATTTCTAACTTGCATGATATGAGAGTGGTAAATATCAAGAGTAGTTACTCATCGTGTAGGGACTAAACCATTGATTTTACAGGTAAAGTTTACTAATAAAGATGCTTCTACAGCGATGAAGAAAATATTTGTTAAATTTATTCATTCTGGCCAAAGTATACATATTTTCTTATATATTGAGACAGAGACATATACCATCTGTCAAGAAAACTAGGCCATACTGATGACATTTAAATGTTGACAATTTACCTCTTTCAATCATGGCATAGATGGGACGACGAATCAGTGCTCAGGTGAAATCGTCAACATCACCAACACCCACAACACGTTTCTTTTTTCTTGATTTGCCAGGTGTTTCAATCTCCTCAGGTGACCTTTTCCAGTACCTACAAATAACACCATGCTGTTAAAACACATGAAATACACAAGGTAGGGCTAAAGAAAATATGACCTCTCTAAATTAAGCCCTACAATTTCTATTTTTTAGATAAAATAATAGACCTACCTAACCTAGGGCCTACATGACCAATCACATTGAATATAACATATTATCAGCCTTTCAGTTAGAATTCAGGATAGGCCTAGATCTATCAATAAATGACACAACATATAATCTAAAAATCTTCGATGTAAAAAATAAGAGCTGATTTGACAAAGTACTTTGATAGCTTATTTGAAAACTTAACTTCCATAGTATCAATAATCTAATATCAATTCACTGTTCAGATATTTATCTATCAAGCTGCAGACAACAATCTCATAACACAATCATTAAATTTAGCTTACTGTAAGTCATCACAGCTGATAATGAAGTAGCCTAAGGTAACGCGTGGAGTTTCTCATTGTCTAACTGCATTCAAAAATAAAGTTAACAAGTGCAATTGTACCAAGAATGCTACAAAGTTCTCGGGCAAATAGATCAATAATCATTTAGGCCTAAGCCCCTAAATTGCAAAGATCTTATTAGGCCTAGGCCTACATAGTGTATGTCTTACTTAAGTTATATCTGGCAAACTTAATGCAGCCTGCTATTCTCTCAGTATAAAGGCCCTACTGCCAAAGAAATTTACAGTAAATAACCTAAACAATAAATCCAGCTGATTAGGAATATAGGAATTGGGGCTGATTAAAAACACAACACTTCGATCAAGAAGGTTCGGTTAAAAACTTAATTGTTCATAATGATCTGAAAGCTTTTTTTTCTTATTATTTTAGTTTATGGCATGGCTATTGGCATAATATTACGGAAAATTACCTTTTTAAAAATTAGAAACACTTAGGGTAGAAAATTTTAAGGGTCGACACCTTATTAGTTGAATTTTTTAATCTAAGCTAACCAATTTCAGGTTGGTTTAAAATGCTAGGCGCCGAATCGGAAAATCATTTTTAGGTCAGGAACCTATGGTAAAGATTAATATGCGACAAATTGTTCGTAGTTTTGAGCAAACATGTAGCCCTAACCCTCGGGTTTAAATCGGCGTCAGCCTAAAACCACCATGTCAATTGTTACGTTTTTTTCTGAAAAGGAATCTTTTGTAAACAAAAAACATCGCTCAATATCCCAGTTAAGTGATGTGTATTGAAATTAAAATTTTTGATGTACATATTTCAATTCTGTGCAGTGTTGATAAACCCAATCACATACGACGCATGCATCGTAACAAACCCTGGGCAATACCATGCAAGCACCTGTTTAGTAAACTATTTTATTAGCATAAAAAACACACCGTGAAAATTGACTTACTTGTAGACGGTCTGTCTCGATATTCCAAGTATTTCAACAGTCATCTTGCCAACAGGACCCTCTTCAATTTCACCTCGCATCATCTTCTCTTCCAAGTTTCTCGCAACACGAATTATATCTTCTTGCCTGGCGCTTTTAGTTGCAGATGTACGCCCACAGTTCATCTCAACTAACTCGTAAGATATAAACATGGAAGAAATATCACTAAATAATAATAAGCAAATGTGACAAATATCACGAATCCACAGATTAAACTCAATTCGAAACTATTCACAAGATCGCAATCGTGTCCCTGGGGCCGATTAAATATCACCACTTGCGTTTTGCACCGACGCAGCGCAACGCAAGGAAATCTGCTCTGCACCTGCACCTCGAGTCGTAGTTGGAATTAAATATACTCGAATACGCAAGACGCAAGGGGCGGAGCCTATTTTGGCTCGGCGCAACTAGCTCCCCTCTCCGACTTACACAAGCCAATCAGAAAATTTGTAACATCATCCTCACTGCCACTTGAACGGCAAAAGCTGTCTGCATACCCGCGTGCTTACATGCAGATATAGCTTCCATGTGGCAGTGAACATTTCTCGCGCTTAAAGTAATGTTTTGGTTAAATTTTTCGTAACCTCACATTTTGTAGTCTTCTCGTGATTAAACAAGGATGTAAGAAGTATAGGTTCATATCAAATTATGAAGGAAAATTGGTACAAAGTTTTCATTACAAGTGTATATGTCGTAGTTGTGATTTGAAGTGTGAAAGTAAATTTCCATAATGTCGTGGTTCTTGCAGTGTAGTGCATGGCCGTGGTGTAGTTGATGCGTGTGTTCATTTTTGTGTTCGTGAATAATCAAGTGCTTTATTTATGGAGATCAGCATTTTTGTAACATAATTAGAACACATTAGAGTGGTTTTCGTCTTTAACCAGCTTTTACATACTTTATGTTGCTAACGGAAAATAAAGTGCATAAAGTGATAGACGTGTGACGCGATGAGAGCAAAAATTATGTGTACATTTTATATTTGTACCGATATTAATTTGAGTGGCCTAGTTTTGAAATTCACGTAAGTTATTTTAACTTGTGTGGCATGGTATTTGTGAGTGTAGGCTTACTACCTAATGGGCCATACATGTGGCATTCGTCTTTCAGTGAGTCGTAAATCGTGATACGTTGATTATTTCTAAATAATTCATTGCTAATGTGTAGTGAATACGA
>PNEQ01065898.1:0-10679 GCA_003012365.1 Medauroidea extradentata | reverse complement strand
ATGTGGAAACAAGTCGGCAAGAAAGATGTGATGTTGAAACACCCCATCAAATCAAGTAAAATAGAGAAATAATGACACTGTTCTAAGCAATTAGCCAAACAGGTACTTGCAAAACATGTTCGCTATTTATTTACATTATCATTTGCATAAATTTTTAAGCAAAGTTTTTAAGGTTACAAATAACCTCGTCACAAACCAACTCGTATTTTCTTGTCGCGTGCCACGTAAAAATACCCTCAAAATATATTCCGGGGAAAGGATAATTCGTTGCCCGTTTTTAATTGCTTCCTTAGTGAAAAACACTTCAATTTCGTACTTCTACTGTACTTTGTAACTATTAAACGCTGAAATGTGTACACGAAAACGTAAATATTTAATGTTCATAGAACAGTGGATACAGATAAACATATCTAACTTTTATAATAATTCACTTTCATACACCCGAAAATTGTCCAATGCGCATGCGCGAAGGGCGCAGATATACTTGCGTCGAGCCATTTGCTAGTTGCAGATTTTCAGGCACTTTGCGCCATCACGTGACCACTTGCACCTGCTTATTTGTATATTTAATACCAAAGAAACTCAGCGCAAGTGCAAATTTTGCGCTGCACCTCTGAAAAGCGATATTTAATCCCCCCCCCCCGCCGATAATGCTGCCAATAATCTCAGTAATCTCAGTGGTTTCAGCAATAACGGAAAGCTTTTCCAAAGTCCGACCACGGATTTGGTTCCATCCATGACCCTTGTTCCATCCTGACCATGGTTCCATCCACTCCGACGAGTGATCCAGTTCCGTGGGTCCGTATCCACCCGGACCTATACACCTATATTTAAAAGTATAACCTCAAAATTAAAATTGTTTTGATTGTATGTAGTTGAAAGCTTGTGTCAGTTGGAGACTACCTAATCTAATTTTCTTGATAAGTTTTTGTGGCTTACGATACACAATTTTTTTTTGGAAAATCTGTACCAGTTTAACTCTATTTTCTGGATATAAGGAAGGTATTTAGACCTACAATTAAGATGAGTGATAACGTATGCAATAAAGTAGAAAATAACGAAGTTATTCCCAAATCTGTTGATGCTGCAGGTAATAAAGATCATCGGAATTTTATTGAAACAATTTTAGTAGAGATGAAGAGTGAGTTCAATCGTAATTTAGTTTTGGAAGAGGGCGAGACGGCAGATGCAGGTAAGAAAAGTACTGTTACTAAATGTGAGAAAAGTAGTGTGAAAAATGAGGTACTCGAGACCAAATCCGAAAAGAAATGCAAAACCGAAAAGGAAAAGAAAATTAAAGATGCTCGACTTGAAAGTGAGAAGAGTCAAACTGATGTCGGAAGTGAAGACAGTAAAGTTGATATTGAAGTACAAGATGTTCTCAAAGAAAGTAATTTAGACGTGGAAGAAATAGGAAAGGGTAAAATTTCTGAAAATATGCCTATCAATGAAAACCATTCTCAAGTAAACCTAACGGAAGACACTTCAAAAGTCTCACCTCCAAAAAAAGGGAAAGGAAAAGTTATAGAAACAGGAAATAATAAAATTTTACCTGATAAATCTGCTGAAGATTGTTTATCTTCTAATCAACCGACTCCAAATGGTAAGCGTTCTTTACGTAGCCAAACACTTGTAAAAACAACACCAAGCACTGAAGAACCAGTGGGTGTAAAACGTTCTGCACGACGTCGCTCTAAAGACTCACCGCGAGAGAGTGTTCTGCAGAGTGCAATTGCACGCAAGGAAAAGTCATTCAGCAACTTGAGTCATACAGAAGAAAAATCGGGATCAAAAAGTATTAGGCCCAGAATTCACCGTTCACCGCGAATGAGTTCTGGTGAACGTGCTCAGCCTTTAAATAAGAGTTCTGGTCTTGGACACACTAGGGGATCTTCACTTGAAAATGTGGCTAAGTCATCTGTAACGAGAATTCCAAAGGGACCCGTTCTGGAAAGAGCTGTTGATGTAAGTATTCAAAAATCTGATGTGGCTACAGATCAGGGTAACAATCAAATTGAAACTACTGGTGCTGAATCTGTAGATATGAAGGATAACTTAGATACTCACCCAAAATCTCCTTCGCAAGCACTTGTAGGTGGCCAGAGCTTTACGAAAACTGGGAAAAGACGTTACAAACCATATCGAGGTTTGCGGTACTCCTTTACAAACAGCCCAACCAAAAAAAGCAAAGTTTCAAAGCGACAGTCTAAAAATGGCTTGGACGGTGCAGATAGTCCAGTGACTGTAAAAAGTGAGTCCGAAACTGCAGCAGTTCCTTCCGAGAGTCAAGATGATGTGAAAGTGGAGCCGGCTGCAGATGCACCTCCTTTCAAACTGAGCATGATACCCGCTCTGGACTCGGGCAGCCGTGAAGAAACACAGACAGGTACATCTGCACTGTATCAATTGTACTTGTGATGTAACTTAGGCTTAAGTTATCTACTTAATGAATCTCTTGTTTTAATTTTTACGATCTAATATCCGAGGCGTAAACAAAGAAATTAAGGTAATGTTGATCGGCATATCACTGTTAAGCTGGGTTCACAATTAAAAACTTGAATTATGCAGTCAGCACCGTTCACGCACAGGAAAAATGTCTTAAGTAATGCTGTTTCATAATAAATAGGCTACATTAATTCTTAATTCCAGCCCATAACAACCAGATCACACTTTCTTTAAATAAGTGACTTTACTGTAGATTCCGCAATAGGCTATATATTATTCGTCGCCAGTTGTTCAGAATATCTCCAAGGAGTAGTATAGATGAATGGCCAATGTAAAAAAAAATTAAAAACAAAAAATTACTTCTTTATGTTTGTTACGGTACTTGATTATTCTTAACAGTTCTCGTAATTCAAGTAATCACATTACACAGAGGATGTACATATAAACGCAATAAAACTGCACTTATTCGTAGTGTGCAAATAGAAATTATAAATAATATATTTTCAAAGAGAGATGTGAAGATAATACCTACATTGCTGTTCGCTGGCCGAGACCCCCTGCTCAGTTTCCTCTTGGTTTGAGTCAGGAGCACTACCCACACCCCTAACAGACTCACCAGGCCTGCTCCCGTACACTTTCGCAACCAACTCGTCGACTCATCTCAGAGGATGTCATTTTATAGCAAGAATTTCCAATAAATCATATTAACATTTTTATAGTTAATAAATGCCTTGTTTACGAAACAGTAATATACTATGAGTTGTTTGCCAGCCAAGTGTGATTTAAAAAACTTTCCAAGCAGCTCTTCTGTCATTAAACTAAACCATGATATATATAACAACGACATATTTAACGTATTTAAATGCCTGCCATGTTTATTTAACTACGTGAATGCTCTGATTGGTTCATTCCCATAATTCTTAAGTAAAATTATAAAATTTTCCCATTTCTTAAGTCACGGCCAACACGACAACGACCACACACTGCCTGTTAAGTTCTGTTGCGAAGAAGAAATCCAGTTTCTATTCTTAAATCAACTGTTGTCATAATTTTTTAAGTTTTAGTTGTGAACGCGGCTTTATACCTAATAAGTGTAGGCCTACTGATTAAAAAAAAAATTTTTTTAACGTTCACTTTATCTTCGATATATATACATATATATATTTTTTTTTACAACATAATAACACCAACTGTGAAAAATGCAGAAAGGTAAACACCAACAAAACAGAGGCATTGCACAATTTAGTTCGTCTCCAGATTACATTTTACCACCATTAATGTTCTCCCTTAATCTGGAAACTCGATACCTAAGCCCTGTACCTATACACTTAACTGTGTACTGGGTAGTCCTTTGGTCAGAACGTCAGCAATCATTCCTCCAGTGGGTGTGTATGACAGTTCAACCAGCTTCATTGTAGCAGCAACCTGACAAAGTGACAGCGAACATCAATATGTTTCATCCTGTTTTGAAAAACTGGATTAGTTATCAACTTCTGAGCACCTGGCTGTCATTCAGAAACACATTGTTGGTTTCCTTCCCAAGTAGCTGCCGACCTCTGATGGGGATAGCCTCCTTAGTTGCCTCTAACAAAGCCATGTATTCTGCCTCGGGAGCTGGATGAGGCCACTGTCTGTTGCTTCATGGACTCCCAGGCGACAGCTGCTCCCTCTAACTGGAACATATAGCCTGTGTATGGTTGTTTGTTGTGCTTGTTGTTGCGTCCACATAACTGAGAATGATGTTTCCTGATCTTCTATACAAAAGGCAGTTACTAGAAGTGTCTTTCGAGTACATTAACAATCTTTTGCGGCCTTGCAGCGTGCTTCATTATATGCTTTGTCGAATTGACTTAAGTATACTAACAGCATACACAATATCAGGTCTGGCCCACATGGCTAAATATATTAATGAGCCTACCAATTATTGATATGGCAGGCGCGAGTCTACATTTTTGTATAAATCTACTTTACGCAGATTGCAATTGAGATCTAATGTAGTACTGACTAGTTTACAGGTAGTCATTCCAAACTTGTCTAGAAATTGGGATGTGTATTTGCACTAATCAATATAGATCTCTCTTGTTTCTCTATTAGGCCTATGCTGAATCTTCAGTCCAAGACGATTGCTTGCTTCACCAAGATCCTTGCATTTGAACTGTTTAATTATTTCTTCCTTAAGTTTCTTCTCTTCCTCCACTTAATTTAAAAAAAAAATTACAATGTCATTGACATAGACAGCAACAATTATAATTTTTTCTTCACAAGCCTACCTATATAGGTACACAGGGTTCATACTCAGACACTATGGGCCTTATTCATAGTCGTGACATAGTTCCGAGATGATCCTGAGACTATCTTGTGCCAATTAGTCCAGGGTTGGTCCTGACTTAGTCCGGACAAAGTGTTACCTTATTCATAAACGCCTACTAACGCCAGACTAGAAATAGTTACTGGATCAGCTTTGTACACTGTTGCCAGATGCTTCATGCATGCGCACATCACTATAACACACAGGCAAGCATTCGCTAGTGAAAATAATTTGAATTACAATTACGTTTACCCCGAAATATTGTTTCAGTTATGTCATATAATGAATATATTGTGACGATGTTAGTACATTTTGTATCAATAAGCCACTTTATTAAGATATGCTGTAATAAAAAAATTAAGTAAATTTTTCTTTACAGATAGCACTATTATTGTGGCTGTGGTAAAACAGAGGTAATGCTTTCTAACTTAGAGACATGAGATCGAGTCTTTGTGAAACACTTTCTTTTTAATTTCTTACACTACTAAATTAATAGTCACTGGATACCGAAGTTATATTTATTTAATCGATATTACGTCCAAACTGACAGTAAAATCATAACAAACATAAGTTTATATGTGGTAAAAAAAGTCGACTTTTAAAACACTAATTTAAACTACTGTTGATGAAACATGTGAAAGAATTGGGGAAAAAATTTGTGACACATATTGTAAAAGCATAGCAGAATTCAAAACTAATATACCTGGTTAATCTACACTACCAATACATAAACATGTATATTTCACTAGTCAAAATTTTATTAAGAACGATAGGTATGTGCTGTGGCCGTAAAGAACTAACAAGAAAATTTAACATCAAAATTTCGCATGAAAACATAGGAAATATGTATAAGGATATTTTGTGCAAATAGAGGTTTCCATACCAAAATATTACAGGATTTACTGTTGTGACGTAGAGCGAATTTAATGTTTAGTTACAGAATGTACAGAATAAATGCACTTATAAAATAAGAAAACTGCATTATTTTAATAATATACAATTCAAAACTAACCAATTTAAAGAACAAAAAAATTTTTGCACCAGACAAGATTTGAACCCACAACCTCCGAATTACTGTGGTTGTACCCTACCCCTGAGCTACCAAGTCACTTATGTCCATGTGTGGATAAATACATATTTACACAACATCGGCCTTGTTTATTTTCGACCTAGCCCATCGTTAAACCTACCCTTGGTCCAGACTAAAAGTTAGACCGGATTAAAGCACGATGATCCTCGGACTAGCGTTAGTCCGTGTCTGTGAATAAGACAGAAAATAGTCCAACGATAATCCCGCACTAGTCCGGGTCAAAAACGACTATGAATAAGCCCCTGTACAGCTAGGGACAGGAAAGTTTTGCGAGTTTAGTTACCTGCAGGTTAGAATCAACTATCCTATGCATGCTCAAGCCCGGATCATTTGTCCACTAGCTGCTACAGAGTGGAACAACGGACAATGAACGAATAGACGGGGCTTGAGTATGCATAGTTAAATGGATTCAAGCCTGTAGGTCATTGAATTCGCAAAATATTTCTATCCCTATGTATAGTCCTGCTCAAGCATTGCACCATGCTGTTTCTTGTTCCATACTCAAGATGACTGTTTAAGGCCATACAATGCTATCTTAAGCAGACATATTTTTGTTTCCAGTCCTGCCACGATGAATCCCTCTGGTTGTTACATAAACACTTCCTCCTCCATCTGACCACTTAAGAAGGCTGTTATAACATATGTTCCATTCCTTTTCAGCTGCGAGTGCCAGTAGTACCCTCATCGTCGAGTTCTTTACCACAGGAGAGGAGGTTTCCTCATAGTCAGTGCCAACTTCCTGGCCTGGCGACCAGCCGGGCTTTGACACTACCATCTCCATCCACCTTCACATTGAATACCCACTTGCTCTTTAGTACCTTTATGCTCCCTGGTGCATGTCAGGGCACATGCATCATTTTCTAACAGTGAGTCATACCCTTCTTGCTTTGTCAGATGCCACTTGTGTTTGTCTTCGTTTGAGAGTACGTCTGTGGCGGACTTTGGCTCATTATTGTCACGCATAATTTAGTACATTATTTTGTCACTGACTTCTTATTGATTACAACATTCCTTGTGAGATTTTTAAATGTTTGTTGCAATGGGAGTTTACAGTTAGAATTTATTGGTTTGTGGACATACGCCATTGCTCATGTTTGGCTGATCAAACCTGTGTTAAATAACTAAAAACGAACAAGAAAAAATATATATACTGTATATAAAATGCACACAAAAATAGAAAACAGCAATCCCAGAGTAATTGTCAGGTGTTTTTTTTTTTTTATAATTACTTTTACTATAGGCAACAAGGAATTCTAGAGATAGAATTCAGTCAAATATCGTCACAACGCCCAGACACAGAAGACAGGCACAAATATAGAACCAGATTCCCAATAAGAAAAAAAATGGAAATAGACAAAAAACTGTGAACAGTGGACAACAAACACAAGACAATAGACAACACAACGAAAAAATGCAATGTTTTGGGGATTGCAATCTATCCCCGTCTTCAGGCTGAGACACAGCTGGTCAGAACTCCAAGATTCGAATGAAGTTCGCGATTTTTTTTTGTACTGCCCCTCATCGCAGCACAAGGTGATCCCTGACCTGCCAGCTGGCTTGGTGGGACCTCCCGGATAAATGGGGGGTTCTCTAGGGGGAGGACATAGTACGTTCCAGTCGCGAGGCTGTACTCTAATTGTAATAATGTGTAAATAGTGACCTTGCATTCTCCGTCTCGCTCAGTTAAGAGTAGGAGGGAGAAGCCATGGTCGGCGGTGCGTCAAGCGCTAGGGAGATACTGCAAGAGCCGGCGAATTTGGTCCCTTGCAGCCTTTTGAAGTTACGATGTGGGAAGCAGCAGTAAACCAGCATCAACACTGGAGGAAACCTGCTGCCGGCAATAGTATGTTGACGACACCCAACCCAGTAGGAGAAGGGGCCGTGGTTGTCGTAAATGTGAAACCCTCTCCAACCAGCTAGGGGGTGCTTACGTTGCTTCTGTGGTAGTGCTGTTGCAACTGTCACCGGAGCTCGTTGGTGCAACACAGGTCGTTGATTCAGTTGAGTAGGTATCTCATTCCTCGTTGAGCAGACAGTACCTTTCACAGATAACCAGCCTTCTTGGCAGGGTTCTAGCATTGTGGTGAAAAGCTGTAGCAGCAGTTCGTTTATAGTTGCAGCAGTATGTCTAGCACCTACGTCCAGTAAGACTTCAGGTCCACCCACTCTTCTTACTACAACAACCCAGGATGACACTTCAACGACTCCCGCCAGTTGGTCCACGGGCTGGTATTGGGTATTTCCAGCCACCCCAGCAAACTAGGGTCCCTTATCCGCCACCCAGAGACACGTTGTGTCGCAGATGGTCACTGCACCTGGAACTCCTTATGTACACACCCCGACAGTAAGCCATGCTGCTGCATTCTGCCAGTGGGTTCGCCCCATTGGCACCTCGGGATCCCCCAGCCGACAGATCCCTTGCCGCGCGTCCCGACGAGATGTGCATAGTCCAGAGTCCAGCATGATGAAGTTCAGTAGAGAATTGGGGCGTATATAGCCTGGAGGATATCTAAGCTGCTTGCCCCATAGTGGCAAAGCATGTGTGATTGGCTGGGCTCTTAGCCAATGAGGGGCAAGTACTCTCCTGATTGGCTGAGCACCTTGTAGTGATGTTGGCTGGTTTTCTGCCGAGACTGTTAAACATAAATCTGTTTATTTGTTTTATTTATTTATTTTCTGTAATCCTGTTTCTTTTTTTATTAAAGGCAACCACATATTTTTTAGTTCAATGCTCTGTTGGCTTATGATGTTTTTGTTACTGGCTATGTAAGCTGATTCTTTAATTTTCCTTTTAATTCTGTCGTTTTCCTGACTTATTGTTTTAGCGGAGTCCCAGAGAATTTTGTGGCTGTTTCCCCATGCATGTTTGGCAATTCTAGATTTCTGGATTTCACCCTATTGCGTGTTGTTTTTGTGTTCTTTGACGCGAGTGGACAATGTTCTACCAGTTTTTCCTATGTATAGAGAGCCACATTTGCCACTCTAACTAAAGTAAAACCCGTAGTAGATTTACAAGAGACCAGTGAATGCATATGCCAAATACAATGCGAATGTGGCTCTCTATACATAGGAGAAACTGGTAGAACATTATCCACTCGCGTCAATGAACACAAGAACAACACGCAAAAGGGTGAAATCTAGAATTGCCGAACATGCGTGGGTAAACAGCCACAAAATTCTTTGGGACTCAGCTAAAACAATAAGTCAGGAAAAAGACAGAATTAAAGAATCAGAGTTGCCTTTAATAAAAAAAAGAAACAGTATTACAGAAAATAAATAAAACAAATAAACAGATTTATGTTTAACAGTTTTGGCAGAAAACCAGCCCTACTCTTAACTGAGCAAGACGGAGAATGCAAGGTCACTACTTACACATCATTACGATTAGCGTCTAGCCTCGCGGCTGGAACGTACTATGTCCTCCCCTTAGAACACCCCCCCCCCCCCATTTATCCAGGAGATCCCGCCAAGCCAGCTGGCAGGTCGGGGATCACCTTCTGCTGCGAGGAGGGGCAGTACAAAAAAAATTTGCATCTTGGTCTTTGGGACGCGCGCCAAGTGACCTGTCGGCTGGAGGGATCCCGAGGTGCCAATGGGAAGAAGTGTGGCGGGTCCACTGGCAGGTTGCAGCAGCATGGCTTACTGTCTGGGTGTGTACATAAGGAGTTCCAGATGCAGTGACCCTCTGCAACACGACGCGTCCCTGGGTGGCGGATAAGGGATCCCAGATTGCTGGCGGGAGTCGTTGAAGTGTCATCCGGGGTCGTCGTAGTAAGAAGAGTGGGTAGACCTGAAGTCTGAAAGGGATTTTTACCGGACGTAGGTGCCAGTCATGCTGCGGCAACTATAAACTAACTGCTAGTACAGTTTTTCACCACAACGCTACAACCCTGCTAAGGCGGCTGGTTATCTGTGAATGGTACTGTCTGCTCAACGAGGGATGAGATACCTTCTTGACTGAATCAACGACCTAGGATGCACCAAAGAGCTCCGGTGACAGCTGCTACAGCACTGCCACAGAAGCAACACAAGCCGGTTGGAGGGGGCTTCACATTTACTACAACCACGGCCCCTTCCCCTTCAGGGTTGGGTGTCGTCAACATGTTATTGCCGGCAGCAGGTTTCCTCCAGTGTTGACGCTGGTTTACTGCTGCTTCCCACATTGTTACTTCAAAAGGCTGCAAGGGACCAAATTCGCCGGCTCTTGCTGTCTCTCCCTAGCGCTTGACACACCGCGGACCACGGCATCTCCCTTCTACTCTTAACTGAGCGAGACGGAGAATGCAAGGTCACTATTTACACATTATTACGATTAGCGTATAGCCTCGCGGCTGGAACGTACTATGTCCTCCCCCTAGAACACCCACATTTATCCGGGAGGTCCCGCCAAGCCAGCTGGCAGGTCTGGGATCACCTTGTGCTGCGAGGAGGGGCAGTACATAAAAAAAATTAAAAATTCGCATCTTGGAGTTCCGACCAGCTGTGTCTCAGCCTGAAGACGGGGATAGATTGCAATCCCCGAAACATTGCATTTTTTTCGTTGTGTTGTCTATTGTCTTGTGTTTATTGTCCACTGTTCACTGTTTTTTTGTCTATTTCCATCTTTTTCATATTGGGATGTTTTTGTGTCTGGGTGTAGTGACGATATTCGACTGAATTCTATCTCCAGAATTCTTTGTTGTCCATAGTACCAATTATTTAAAATAAAAAAAACTGACAGAATTCCTCTGGGATTGCTTTTTTCTATTTCTGTGTGCGTTATACATACATACATATATATATATATATATATATATATATATATATATATATATATATATATATATATATATATAT
>PNEQ01065896.1:0-15102 GCA_003012365.1 Medauroidea extradentata | reverse complement strand
AGGTGCTACGCCTGTGGAGAGAGACTGGTGAAGACATCTTGGTGACGTCAAAGTCTACTGTGAGGCGGCAGGCGGCTACCTGCGGAGCAGTGTTGGCGATACAAGAGGACTGCTGCGGCAGGCTGACAGGCGAAGAGGAGGTGCGCGACGGGAGTCGAACAGAAGACCTCAAGAGTGAAGACAGCGGTGCACTCGGGGTTCTGCGCAGCACATGGTGAGCCATCACCACTTCGGACTGATAAGGTTGTACATTGTCATTGTTAGAAATACTGTTTATTGGATATATGACTGAATTTTATTGTGATTTATAGTGTTTAATTAATTGATGGTAGACTTTTCTTGTGCTTTAATTGTCAAATTTAATTAACGTGTCTGTGACACAGGAGTAATTGTGTGCATAATTAATTGTGTTGTGAGAGTTCTAGTTGATTACTGTTTTGTGTATTTCGTAGCTTTGTGAGCTATTAAATCCAGTACTTAATTTAACTCTTTTATTTGTAATTATAAGACCTCTATCCCAAAGAACTCATGGGAATTGCCCACATATAAAGTTTGTGCTCTCAAACTTGTAACAATACACACACACTAACGCAAGCTATCTAGGGAGACCTCTTAACAGTGACATTCCGACCTTGTCCGAAATGTTTGTTTTTTTGTGCATTGGCACAACAGGCACATGTGGAATAGTATGGAGCACTTGCCATACTTAAGCTTCGAAATAAAGCAAATGTTAACTTGGCCCATACATAAGTCTGGTGATATCGAGATAAATTTGACTGTTTTCTAAAGAACGCTACCACTTTGTGGCAGATACTGAGTGAAGGGCACATTTAAAGAATTCGAGCAGCAGGCCGCTGCAGAAACACCTAGTATCCTATAAATACCGGAATTAAATTGACCTATGTAAATTAGCCATTTGAATTTAAAACTGTAGTAATATTATATGCAACACATTATAGCTCGTTACCCGCCCACTTACATGGCGCGTGCTGTACTTTTCTAACACTCGTATGCATTAAAATGGTAAATTTACAATTTTTTTACTGAGTGGGTGCTGCTCCCGCAGAATTTTACTTTCAGAAAGTAACTATTTCGTCTAACGCTTAAGGCGGCCGCCTGGTGAAGGGTATGTTTGTGTGTAAGGTGAAAATCGATGAGGCGCTGCGAATGACGTCGGCTGGCACATGTATTGTGATATCGCCTCTATAGACAACATCGTAAACGCGCGCGCAGTGTTCCCGCTGTAACGTTTTTACTGTGGGACGTTAAGGTCGTTCCAGAGAATCAGCACTCCCTCATGTTCTTATGAAACTCGGAGTATTTGCTTTGAATAACGTACATAGACATCGAAAGCAGACGCTGTATAAAGGCTGGTGCGCGCTTCTCACGAGTTTGTCTGAGGAAGGACGTGGAAGGGAGAGATTACGTCGCTTGAGCATCCACTCCCGTAAAACACAAATATCAAGTGAGCCAGCCACACATCTCAACTCCTAAATGCGGTTGTAAGAAATCCCGTGAGGAGCGCCACCCTACTGGGACCTTACCGTGCAACTCGACACCTCGCCAAGGAAGCTCGTCACATCGTAGAAGGGGATGTGTACGTGTTTGCGCAAACATATACCACAACAAATTTGCTGCTCTTAAAACTACAAATTTGGTATCGTGGTAATCAGGAATAATTCCTCTATTTTGATGTTAACAAAATATTTTTTTTTAGAAAAAAATGTTTTTTGTTTTTTAATGTATCAAATATACAACTAATTTTCGACATTAAATGCCTTATTTTCAGCAATTAAAAATTTCCACAAATTCGTTGGTTTATGGTTTTATAACCTTTGACAAGTTACCCATAACATCTAATCTGAGTGTAAATTATTTCATTTCAGTAAGCCTGTTGGTTTTCGTTTGGTAGGTATATGCGGTCATAACCATGCACATTTTTTTTTACTTTTGAGATGCATTTATTCGAATACTGTGCATGTTAATTTTTTTTTCAAAACAGGAAAGTGCAGTCACTAGTGGCATATGCAAAACTAACATTATTTAGTACAAAAATAAAATTATGAATTTCTCATTTGAACAGCCTTAAGCTGTCAGCTCTCATTTTATTGAACCCGTCACTGTAGCAAAGTCCAATGCACTTGTAGTCCTCACTATCGAACATATCCGTTACCAGTATCTTGGAAAAACAACGGTGTGAAAAAGCCGACCTTAGCCAAGTTTGAGGGATTTAAAATAATGCTTCCGATGTGCGTGATGTCTTGAAAGTAAAATTCGCAAGTATTCTGAAGAGTGTTTTAATGTCGTAGATAAGCATTGTGGACGCATGTTTACTGATCTCTGAGATAAACAGTAATTCCGAGCACGCTGCACGGAGTTAGAGCGCCCAGCAGGCGGCCGCCTTAAGGAAACTGCGCCCTAACCCCCCTACCAAAACATTCGACCTAAGTTCAGATGGAAACAATCGTACTAAATATACCACTTCTGTATGAGACATAACACGTATGTAGGAACACCTGATTTTCACTCAAAGATTTGTGCACCATTTTGTTTCAATACCTTAGGTGGCCAGGGACTGGATGTTTTTAACACAGTGTCTGGAGGTTCTAAGCGCTTATCACAGACGTGTGGTAACGTAGTAACCTTGTTCTGATTGGCAGAACCAAATAAGTGGTCTCGAAAAATACGTTACTTTACATTTGTGCCAAACACTGTTCAACTTTTACACATCAAATATGTCAGTTCCCAAATTTAAAAAAAAAAAAAAAAAAAAAAAAAATCCCCATAGTTTTTCATAATCACTCAAGGTCACAAAATGGTTGTTGCGCTGTAGCTAAAATCTGGAGGAGGAATTAACTTACAGAAACAAAGTAATTCGTATTGATACTAAGCTCTACGAGATACTTCAAGACACCTTTGGAATTACAAACGGATACATTTTTGGATTTCTTTTTAGTTCGTGTGGTTTTGATTTCATTAGTTAATTACTTTTGTTTTTTGGCTGCACCGCAATCTCCATTTTGTGACTTTGATGAGTGAATACGCAAAACCTATGCGGCATATATATATATATATATATATATATATATATATATATATTTTAATTTGGGGTAATAACGTGTTATCTGATATGTAAATGTTGAAAATTATTTGGCACAAGTATCCAAAAAATAATTTTTACGGTTCCAACGCCCTTGAGTGTAAATTATTGACAACTTGAATTATTGTAAACCCGCCCTTTGTGAGGCGAGTTAGGCTGGGCGAACGAAGCACGCGCAGTCGCTCCCGCTCACAGGTATAGTCTGTTCATGATAAGTGACCACTGCTTAAATCTTTCTTTCAGTAATTTTGAAATCATCTTTAATGTGAGAACTTTCCTGAAATTAGAAACTAGTGTAAATGTTTCACCTCAAACCTCAACATCTTTACTACCCCTAATAAAATACAATTTTTGGACATTATGTATGCTGGGGAGTGCTCAGTTCAAATTGAACCGACTATACGTACACTGAAGGCAGGGGAGTGCTGCGGCAGGTGGTTGGCGTGTCCGCTGCGCATTGATGCGACATTCGCTTGCCTTGCCGTGTTGCAGGTCTCGCAGCTGCGCCGTATCGCCCGCCGGCCCGCGTCCTTGTCGCTCCTCGCCTCCCGATGGAAGACGCGCCAGTTTCTTCATACCCGAGTTTCGTCTCCAAGTGAGTACGCATTGTACATTGTACATACCTTCACACGACGTTTCTTTGCTAACCCGTCCAGATGGAGCGTCGGTAAGGTAAGTGGACTTTACATTCGTCGGCAGCGAGGTCCTCGGAGACGGTGACGCTTACATAACTTGGTACGACGACACGGGCTGGGAGAAGAATCGGCCATGTTCAGAATTCACCTGTAGCGATTTAGGGAAACTATTGAAAACCAAAATCAGGATGGCCGAAGCCAGGAATCGAACCCGCGTCTTCCTGATCGCGTGTCCAACGTGTTACCGTTGGCTCGATTGGAGCATTGTTCATCACATTCGAGAGGTTACGGATTAGAGTCCTGGTCCGGCCATTCTGGCTTCAGTTTTTCAAAGTTTCCCGTTATCATTCTAGGCGATTGTTAAGAGTTTATTTATTTATTTTATTTTCATTTCATTTAATGCGTTCTGCGGGTCTCTTGCCGCGATACAGATATAATCATTTAATGTTGTACAAATTTTAACAATACTTTAAACAAGGGTTTAAAAATATAAAAAAAAAAAAAACTAGAGCCGACTTCTAAAAAGAACTAAAAAGTTGAAAATAAGTAACAAATATGAAACACAACGCAATATCTGCTTATGTAAGTAGGTAACTAACAAGTATAAAAACGATGCCATATGTTAATGTAGAAATTTGCTACTTAGCTATCAGCTATAAAGGCGATACCAAGGCAGCGTTAAACCCTGCATAAATATTATTTGATTAATATATGGTATATTGAAAAAATAAGTTTCAAGTTTCATAACACATTTGCTATTACTCATGTTATTCAACTTTCGCACACACTACACTTTGATTCCAATTTTTACTGCGAAATCTTTAAATTAAGGCGATACAATTCTCATAGTACGTAGTCGATAAAATGAGAGAGTTTTTTACGTTCGCACAAATCACGTACGATGTGCAGTGTTGTTATTTTTTTTTTTTTGTGTTAGTGAAACACTATCCGCCAATTTTTGTTTTTAGATATTTTCACAAACGTGATGTCACAACGCAAGAATTGACCAGTCTGTCTACCATTGTGACACAAACATTCAAGTGTCTGTCACAGTTATTTATGTCAATAACCACTACTTCCTGTCTGGCTGCGAGTAACGCACAAAACACAAGAAAAAAAAATCTCGTACTGTCAACAATCGGACTATATACATGCGGGTGTTTCTGGTAGTCTATGAGGTCCTCTACCTCCCTGCTTCGGCTTGACAGTACATCCCGGTACATCCTGTGCACGTGTAATGTATTTATTTGTTATGAGTAGAAAAAAATTGAAAAATACGTTATACATATACAGCTTATATTTCATCCCCAAAGCTTGTATTGCCTACATGAGATTGAAGAATTTCGAATTCAATAGGTAATCCTGGATCCAATGGATCTTTAAATTTTACACTTTTTATTTACACAATTCTAACATTATTGTATTAAATAACTACATTCTTTTACATATTTGTATTGTGTGGATGTGTTTTCTATTTTTTTTTTTTTTTTTACAAGTTCCATATCCGGTAGAAATAAGGCTCACTAATGGGGCTATGGAACAGTATTTAAAATAACAATTATTAATTAATTCTTCAAGCTGTGTTAGGGCGGTTCTTGGGGATATCAGTAATCCAAAAGCATGTGTGTGGGTAAATAACTAATGCATGCTATAAACATTTTAATAGGCGGAATAATTAAGATGCAAAGATTAGGACACAATGAAAATTACTTAAAAGAATGTACAAGTTTGTATTAAATGTATATTATTAATAGGTATTCTCAGTTGAAAATATTTGTGGTTCAGGTCCCTCTTGGTAAATTATTTTTCATGTTTGACTTGTTCTACTGCTGCAAAATATTTTCTGAACTTTTGATATTGGTTATTTCCTTAGTCTGATACTTTGACTGCAGGTGTAACACTGACTTGTTCAAAAAGTATTTAATTTGGTGAAGGAATAGCAAACTTTATCTGAATGGATCAAACGTAAGTGTTATATATATAGCTATACGTATTTGTCTCTTCATTAAATGGTCCCAAAACGAATATCTCGAGTCGGTCAATGTTACCCGAGCAGTCAAAATATCCTCATTTGAGGGATCTTGCAATACATGTATTTTCGTCAAATGAATTCTATTTGTGCGCATGTGTTAACTTTTTGTTCTGACATGAAAATTAACTGTTTTTTTTTTTTTTTTTTTTCAAATAGACCCTATAACTAAAGTAGGGCGTATTGGATTTTGTCGAAGATTCGTGTCCTTTAGTTTTTTTTTAGAGCATACTTCCAAAACTGAAAAGAAAAAAAAATGAGGCTATGGGTATCAAAAGGAGCAATCTCAATTTATTGCCGAAATAGATATATTGACACAATGAACTGTACTACTACTCCATATACCATTAACCATATGTTTGGTTTCCTTGGATACTCATATACATATCATTGTTGTTGAATATGTAAGACAAAACTCGTCCAGATATTTTGGGTTACTTCTACTATACATTTTAGCACAATGGAGATAACTCCTATTGATACCAACAAACCGCAAATGATCATTTGATCATGATTTGAATTTTAAAAGTGTTTCTCGTCGGTCGATTCCGTCTTTATTATTAATGATCGTACGAGCATGTTGAACATGTTTGAGTTTAGGTGGTTTTAACTTCAAAAAAATTGTTTATATAATTTTATTCATTGAATTGTGATTGAGATTGAAGAGTGGGCCGGGCCTACTTAAATTTGTATGTTCGATACCAGTATTTTATTCAGTTACAGTAGCCTACTGGTTGAATAGCTACACGGATACACGTAGCTGTATTATGCTCTAGCTTCTGGTTTTAACCTCACACCGGGCTTTCGGAAAATTTTTCGGGTTTACAGAAGCTGCTTCGTAGCGGGATGTGCACGTTTTGTTTGTGAGTGCGAAAAATGTTTGCAAAGTTTTTTTTATGAGCAATCGGACACTTGCCCTCTAAGAGTTTACGAGTTTCGTAGATGGGAAGCCTTTCATGGAATTGAATCCTTGAAATCTTGAACCATTCAACTTTCTCCGTAATCTTTCCAGAGTTGTTTGGGATCCACATTACGAGTAATTTTCTGTCCCAAGGTTATTGGCATCGTCAACCCAAAATTCCTGCTTTTATCTTTGAAAAGAGGGTCCACAGCAAGCATATTTTCCATTTGGTCGACACGTCCTCATTTAACTCCAGCGAAATAAAAAACCATATTAAAACTGAACATCTGTCGCCTGTGTACTATTCACCTCGATAAATTTTGCATCTCACTCGTGTGGTCGTTACAGAGAAATTTTGTATGCCATTCAATCAGTTTCTCTTTCATCAAACAATTTTTTTTCGCCTTCATACATTTTGATTGCAGAGTTATTTAAAATATGTAATAGGAATTTATTTTTACTCGAGGTGAAAACTTCGAAGCTGTTTGTGTGTTATTTTTATGTAACCGAAGTTTCCAAGGAATTTCACTGTTCAGTTTCGCTCTTGTTCCCACGCTACAGTTTTTATTACGATGTCATTACGGGAGATGGAGGGCCGTTGGGGCTTTACTGTTGGTCGTATTCCTATCCCGCGTCCCTTTATTTTATGTGTACGAGCGTGGGGAGTTATTGCTTTTCTTATGGCGGCCGGGGGATAGTAAGGATGTGTCGTCTATATTTCTGGAGGACGTCAATAGTCTGACGCGGGTATTTTTGTGCAGAAAAGCTACGAAATTCAATCCTTTTGCAGCTCATCATGTACTTCTCATCATGTGCTTCTCATCATGTGCTTATCATATGCTTCTCATCATATGCTGTCCTCGTATGCTTCACATCATGATTCACATCATATGCTTCTCATCATATACATCACATCGTATGCTTCACGTCGTATGCATCACATCATATGCTTTACATTAAATGCTTTACATTAAATGCTTCACATCAAATGCTTCACATCGAATGCTTCACATCGAATGCTTCACATCGAATGCTTCACATCGTATGCTTCACATCGAATGCATCACATCATATAATTCACATCGTATGCTTCACATCGTATGCTTCACATCGAATGCATCACATCATATACATCACATCGAATGCATCACATCATATACTTCACATCGTATGCTTCACATCATATACTTCACGTCATATACTTCACATCGTATGCCTCACATCGTATGCTTCACATCGTATGCTTCACATCGTATGCTTCACATCGTATGCTTCACATCGAATGCATCACATCATATACTTCACATCGAATGCATCACATCATATACTTCACATCATATACTTCACATCGTATGCTTCACATCGAATGCATCACATCATATACTTCACATCGTATGCTTCACATCGTATGCTTCACATCGAATGCATCACATCATATACTTCACATCGAATGCATCACATCATATACTTCACATCGAATGCATCACATCATATACTTCACGTCATATACTTCACATCGTATGCTTCACATCGTATGCTTCACATCGTATGCTTCACGTCGAATGCATCACATCATATACTTCACATCGAATGCATCACATCATATACTTCACATCATATACTTCACATCGAATGCATCACATCATGTACTTCACATCATGTACTTCACATAATGTACTTCACATCATGTACTTCACATCATGTACTTCACATCATGTACTTCACATCATGTACTTCACATCATGTACTTCACATCATGTACTTCACATCATGTACTTCACATCATGTACTTCACATCATGTACTTCACATCATATACTTCACTTCATATGCGTCACATCGAATGCATCTCATCATATACTTCACATCATATACTTCACATCGTATACTTCACATCGTATACTTCACATCGTATGCTTCACATCGTATGCTTCACATCGTATGCTTCACATCGTATGCTTCACATCGTATGCTTCACATCGTATGCTTCACATCGTATGCTTCACATCGTATGCTTCACATCGTATGCTTCACATCGTATGCTTCACATCGTATGCTTCACATCGTATGCTTCACATCGTATGCTTCACATCGTATGCATCACATCGTATGCATCTTATCGGAACTTACGTGGCCGTCTGGGTGGACTCCTCCAGTTTCGAGCATATTTATGAGTTTTCTGAGAGACGTATTCTTAACATAATCGCTAACAGCAATATTAGTATAAATGACCGGTGTTATCCATTAATAGATTATGCACCGTCTGTAACGTATGTACATAATGTTCTTCACATTTGAATCAGTTCATATAAGAACAAAAATAGAATATTTTTGATTTGAAATGAAAATTATTACATTTGCAATAAAAATATTTTTTTTTGTAATACAAAACAATTTTATTTTTGTTTTTATATAGAATAACTTGTAGTCTGCAACATAGTTATTCACTGTGAATTACTTTAGTTTGGTGAGTTGGTTTTAGTAACGTTCTGAAAACCGTAGCATGTAAATTTTAACTTTGACGAGCCATTATGCGAAAACTATGGTGTATAACAATTTCACAAGAGCATAATTAAGTCACAATTTATGTCTTGAATAAGAAAAACAACATCGGGTACAAATATACAATTTCAAACCTAATGATAACTGCTGTCTACCGTGCTCTTAGTTGACGTGCAGTCTTCGCACACAATTAACCTCTATGAAGTATTTAGTGTTGATCATATCATTTTATGACACAATATTTAAGGTAAAGGAATACTATACACACGTATATGTTTTAAAAAATCCTACGCCATGGTTTTGTACCAAAAACGGACCACAAAAACATATCTACCATTTCTGCAGTGTAAAAATTTACTTTAGATTTACACGGAGAACCTAAAATGTGTTTTACACGTGTGCAGGGTTCTTTGAATGGTATTCCAAAGACACGGAGCATTTTACGAATAATCATGCAACACCTTGAAGCTCTGCGACCTGGGTAGGCAGCCACCTTAAGGGAGACGGATCGCCAAAGCAATGAACTTTCACAATTTTCGACATTACTTACCCCCTCGCTTGTTATGGAAAATCAAGGCTCGACAATCCGAAAATGACACTTTTGTACAACTCAGTACATTATTACATAGTCACAGGCTGTCTTATTTGTGGGGCAGTCGTGGCAGATAGGAAGAAGGGACATTTCTCATATCTGCCATCATTGCTCCATTAATAAGAAACTCTGTGACTACGCAATGAAGTAAGAAGGTGTACAAAACTGTAATCAACGGATTGTCGAGCCTTCGTTTTCTATAATAAGCGAGGGAAAAAGTAATGTCGAAAATTGTGAAAATTATCTGTTTTGGCGCTCTATCCCTCTTAAGAGGCTCTGTCACATTCTTTTTCATTTAATAAATGAAGAATGCGACAAATAACTGGCATATTTCTACATAGAAACATTACAGTGTACTATTAAATGCGTATTATAGGATGGAATCCGTACTGCGAGTTACTTGGTGTCTGTTTGGAGGGAGAGAATTTTTATCTTAAAATTTGAATTAGTATAATAATTTAATATTTATGTTTTAGTTTTTCGAGTACAGTATAAGTAATTATAGATGACGTAATTAGTTACGTTACTATTAAAATAATGAAATTTAAATCTTACCAAAATTTTAGTTAGGTAAAGAATTAAGAAAAATTTGTTAATAAGTGCCACATTGAAAGTCACAATAAATAAATGTAATCAGTATACATTTTCTTGGCTTGTGGGTGTCAGTATAGGTTGTAGAACTTGTGTGGGTTGTAGCCGCATCAACGTCCAACAACGTGGCTTAACACCCAGAAGTCCACAGTGTATAGACAAAGACAGGCAAAGACTACGAACTTGAAGTTAACTAGTAGTTCAGAGATGATCGCGACTGGCGCGTGGACGGTATTGCAGCGAGTCACGCGTATTTTCTTTCACGGGAAACCGCTTAACTTATTCCAACTAGGTTAATCTACGAAAAGAATACATACGTGAAAATACGCTTCTATAGTTTGGGAAATTCAGCACGCTTGTTAGAAGCAGCGTCTCAAAATGAGCTAAATATGGTTTATCGGACTGCTATAACTCCGAAAATATTATCTCAATTCAGAAAGTGCAAAACTAGAAGCATGCGCTGGTTTTTATTTCATTTTATCCAAAAAGTCCCATAGGGAAAATACTGAGACGGAAAACCTTGCACACCATGCTGTTTTGCGCGGTGCGAATAGAGGAGATATGTTTCTCGTCGAGCGTGGTACTTCGGCTCTTAGCGCTACGCTGTTCCCACCCGCTAAACGTGGAAATTTGAAACGCGACACGAGACTCCTCGTAATGTCTGTCGAGGATGTTAAAAATGCTGACTTGACCGTCGACAGGCTATAAATACACGCAGTCCTGGTGACGGTCGGCTGGCAAGACAGTGGCGGTAGCGGTGATCGATACCCCTGGGGGGCAGGCAGCCAGCCAGGCACGTCGCGTGTCACGCCTCGCTACCCCTGCGGCGGCGCGGGTAGGTGACCCGCCGCGCTTCCGCGTGTGGCGGCGCCCGCAATGCGGCGGCTACCTGCACCGCCCCGCGCTCACGCACGCATCTACGCCACGCATCCCGGCCACGTGCCGGGGTCGCTCTGGGAGTGTTGCCAGGACGTTCACGACGAAATATCGTTTCTAGATCTTAAAATTATCTTGTTTCGAGAGTCATTATAGTACATTGTTAGCTTTTGGGAAATTTTGGTTTAAAAAATGCAACTGCTCACAAACTAGCTATATGAGAAATTTAATTGTAATAATAGTAACTATTCGAATTATATACGCATGAAACCAAATTGAATAACGACTGATACTACCTTTTTGAATGATTTTTGTGTAGTCTTCAGTTATTTTTTTTTTATTTATTTTTTTTGCATTTCTCCCTTGATGTTATCGCACATACTAATAACATACTATATCCACGTGGCAGCAGATGTAAGGAGTAACATATTATATAGCTATCAGTCTCTCGCCAGTGTTGTAGAAACATTTCCGCGTGTAACTGAGACAGAAAAAATCCATTAAAAGGTTATTAAAATAAAAGTGCATCTTGCTTTCTTTCTCCAACAGATTGACAATCCTTTTAGATTTTTTTGTGCTGAACATGGAGTTATGGCACAATCAGCTATTATGGGCAGGTAGGTATTGTATATGGTACAAATGATGAAAATAAGGTACAAATCATGGTACGACATGACAACACTGCTCTGGGAGGGGTAGGTTATAAACCCACTCTCCCGCGCCTATTTTTCCACGTCATTAACTATTAGCGCCCCTCACAACGAATTTGGTATACCCCAAGTGTTATAAGAATGGTTGGATTTATGCTTATAATATGTTGACAAAACCTTTATAACGACGGTCATGCTGATACAAATGCAACAGAACAGTTACATGTATAAAGAGAGTTATGATGTACTGGATGCAGAAGAATTAATAGGTTTTTTTTTTTTAGTTATTAATTTTAAATTATACATCAACAAGGAATTCTGAATTGCAATTTTAGACAAAAAAGACAAGCTAAAATTAAACCACTACCAGCGAAAAAATAAAAATACACAACCTTATCTTAAGGTGGCTGCCTGCCTAGGCTGTCAGCTATCTGCAGAGCTTCGGCCGCTACCAGGGAAAACTGTACATCGCACATGAGTGACGTTTGCTTTGGAATATCATTTATAGAACGTTACACGTGTATATGCATTTAAAGTTCATCGCTACTCATTACAGCATAGTTTCTAGCGGCCGAAAGTGGCGAAAATAGCATTTTTGCGGTTTATTTTTGCTATGTAAATCTTGCGCAGAATCATTTGCAAGGTCTAGGCGTGTAGAACACACCTTTATTTTTAATTGTACGTCAAAAATGATGGGCCGCCACTGAACGTCTCATAGAGGATAGTTGTCAGCGGGAAGACTTCACGCCAGTCCAGTGACTTACACTTAGAGGCTAGGGTAAGACGTGATGCGCGTGCGGTGTCGCCCTTATCGCTTCCACACTTCTAAGTCTCGAACGCGCACAATACGTTCACCCAGGATGCCGTCTTAGTTATTTTCTTTCAAATACATCAGTACTTTTTTAACTGTTGAACTGTCCAGTTGTCCTTGTATCTAGCACGATCATCGTTGTACAGGTTTTGTCAACCAATCATAAGCAATAGTGTAATTGCATAAACCCGTAAGACCCATTGCAACTAACATTCTAAGATCCGAAGCGCTTACTAGGTGTTTTAAAACTACAAAAGATAAACATTATGTATAAGCTCTAGAAACTACTGCACTCAAAACATGTTCAGTTTTATGGAGCGGTCACACGAGCTACGAACGATTTCTGATCGCAGTATCTTATTGTTCAAAGTAAACTGGTTTCATATGTCGTTTTGAACAACATATTTTCGATGCTTCTCTCGTATTGGCTGCTTGGAGTAACGATCTGTGTAACAAATATGGCTGTTTTTTCGTCCCACATTTTACACTCGTTAAATTAAGTTTTAGACGTAAAATTGTTATACTAATTTTACACACAGCAGTTATATGCAATAAAAAGTCACTAATGTTGAGTGTAGATGTGATATTAGAGACATGCAAAATTCGCGTTATTATCTGACAGCTGACTAGACTCCAAGTGACTATAGGCTCGTTCGACGTCTCCCGCTGACCGATGTTGTCGTGACTTACCGCGGAGAATGCTTACACGGTAGAGAGGCCAATCTCTGTAAAGATGTAACACACGTAAATTACAACACATAAAAGTTCGTGGCGAATTGAATTTCAAATTATGCTCTGTTATGTATAGGAAAGTGAAGTTTAGTTTGCTACCAAATGATAACGCGAATTTTGCATGTCTTTAGTGATAATAATTAAATATGGTACATTTTAGGATCCAAGTTAGTTAGGTTAGAAAGTTCATTGAGTTTATTTATTCTGTTCAGTCGTGTAACCTCGTAAACATGTTTAAGGTTTTAAAGATGATCAAGCATGACTGCTGAATGTATTCAACTGAACAGGTTGCTACGTTCTTATTTATTTTTCTGTCCTTTCTCACCTTCTGTCCTTATCTACGATGATAAAAATGGATTTCAGAAAGACTGGTGATGTGCCCAGCTAGATAAAGATAATTCAAATTTCTGATTATAAAACAATTGCCGACGAACCCACGCGTCTCGGGTTGCAGATTCCGTTGGCGTTGAACTACTTTGACTTATGTTAGCGAAACAATTAAATATTTTCCCCAGTGTTAAAAAATATATAATTGACGGAGTTGAGTTATTTGGGAAACGGCCGCGACTACCCGGAAGTCCACTCGACTGGTGACCCCTAAGTACGCTGTCCACCGCCCCGCAGTTTGACGACGACGAAGAAATTATACTTTTCCCACCGGAGTTAAACACGTATTGCTTGCTTGCTTACATATTCGCGTCTCTCCCAGCATCCCGCGTACTCCTCTGTTAGCCTTGCGTCCCTTCCCCACCCCCGAGCACAAGGAGGTGACGAAGTTCCTCTCAGCCAATCAGAGAGAGGCACTCTACTTCCCGCGAATGCGTGAGTCCGCTATTAACGGCCTACGTTTACTACACAAACAAAGTTTTACATTTTAACATCACTAAAATACATAAATAATCTTCTTACTGTTGAATATTATTGGCCTCTCTTAATTAATACATTATTACACTAAGTATTTCGTTACCAGTGTGCCGGAGAAGGCGAGGGGAAAAAGAGCGGGAAGAGAGAGAGAGGGAAAGAAAGAGAAGGAGGATGAGGGGTGGAAAGGGCTATTCTTTCGACTCTAGGACAACATGTGGCTGCAGCTGGCCTCCCAGATCGACAGTCTGACGGTTACTTACTCACAAAAACTATAATGAACATATGCGAACGTATGCTAATTACATTACCATACTTGACCAAGTGGCGCTTTGCAGGTTACAATACCAAACAAGACATAGTTATTGTATGGTTTATGATAGTGATAGTTTTAAGTATTTTTAATTACTATGAATGGCGTATCACGTACAGTGTGTTTCGATTCAACACAGAACTGGCAAGTGGGCTGCCTACCCACCCGCAACCGGCTTGAATTCTGCTCGCGGCGCGCTAGCGACGGAGCTACGTTCGATTTCACTGGTTGCCGCCTTCTTACGTAGCATTCTAAACGGTTTAACTCTTTCAACATATATTTACACAGACTTTGGAATACGTTTCAACGATTTCTGCTTCAGATCTTGTTATTTAACGCTTCTGTTAATCACTTTTACGAAATATTTGTATAAAATAAACGTTTCTGAACTACATGTAACAAATGTAAAATGGTAGAACGACTAACCTACGAATAACAACACAGGCACTTTAGTCTTACTGCCTAGCAGCGGCACGATATTTTACTGAAACCATAAAATATCATTATTAC
>PNEQ01065895.1:0-15101 GCA_003012365.1 Medauroidea extradentata | reverse complement strand
CGAGGTTATGTCTATATGACGAGGTTATGTCTATATGACGAGGTTATGTCTATATGACGAGGTTATGTCTATATGACGAGGTTATGTCTATATGACGAGGTTATGTCTATATGACGAGGTTATGTCTATATGACGAGGTTATGTCTATATGACCAGGTTATGTCCAAACACCTGTAAACAGTTCAAGATTTTAAGATGGCAAGAATAAAAAAAATCTTTTGATTTTTTTTTAATTTGTTAAATATGTTTACTAAATGTGACGTCCGCATCACATTTTTGCACGTTGTTTTATTGACATTAAAATATTATATTCGTTTCATACTTGTTTCTTCGTTATTTTAAATAATGTGCATTTGTGTTCACTACGTTGTTATTTTGGTTGTGTCTACGGTTTGCATTTTTTTTATGCCGATTGTTTAGTCTGCTAAGGCGCTTTCGTAGATAAATGGTGGAAAGTTTCCTTTAAATTTTTAATTCAGTAAAAATTGTTCATAACATGACTTCATGTTAATTATTTAAAAACGAAGCCAAGTAAAATATTATGTTAAATTATAAATTGGATTATCAGCATTATTTTTGAGATCTGCAACATCATAATGAGTGACTTACTATTTATTTATGGATTTCAGTCTTACAGAAGACAATATGGTTGACAGTAGGCGCATTTTAAAATTAAAATAATCGATTAAGTGCTGATGCATGTCATGATTGGTTCTTAAAAGTAGAAAGTTAACAACAAATATTGGTTACGAGGAGACGAGCATAAAACTAATAAATCTAGAAAACTACCACACTTAAAAGTAGCCCTCGACGGGCGCATGGACGGCGCTGCGATGTGTTGCGCGTATTCTTTTTCACGCGAAACCGCTCAACTTATTTATATTATGTTTATCTACGAAAAGAACACACACTTGAAACTATGCTTCTATGTTTCCAAAAATTCAGCACGCTTGTTTGAAACATGATTATTGAGCCTCTCAAAATGTCTAAACATGGGGTTTTTAGACTGCTGTAAATGCAATATTAACTTAATTCTTAGAGTGCAAAGCGAGAGGCATTCGTTGGTCTTTACTTCATACTATTCAGAAATAAAATGTTGGGGTCATCGCTTAAAGTCCCGTAGGAAAAAGACTATAAGGAAAACCTTGCACGCCAGTTTGTCACGCTGCGAATAGAGGCGATATGCTTCTCGTCAAGCTTGGGACACTGGCTCTTATCGCTACGCTTTTCCCACGCGTCGAAGGTGGAAATTTTACACCGGCGAAGACTCCACCTCCCCCATCTAACTTCAAACTGTGCCCTGGGAGTGCGTACAAGTACATGCACACTTGCCAGCAGATCAGTCCGACTTAGGCGCGACACCACTACGTAAAATAGCAGACAGAGCCAGGAAGTCATTTTAGAATATAGTTTTCAAGGTCAAACTCTTGACCTGTCTTATAGTCTCGCGTGACCAAGGTTGACCTTCCAGGAGTCGCTGCGTAGTCGCAGTGTTTATAAAAATATAATTTGGTCATAACAGTCAAACCCGCTCTTCAGAACGGGGCAAAGTATATGGGTTGCGAACTGGTGTAACAAAGATCAGGGGCCAATAATTTTTTTTTCTGAAAATTACTTAATCTCACGTTTATATATGTTTTATTTATTCGCAGAGGTCGTGTAGGACCACGTGAAGTATTATAACAGTACCAGAGATGTTTTTCTTTCTAGAGCCCAGAATTCCCTCATAGTTTGTAAGCAAGCCTGCTTTTGGTCTCCCCCACCCCCTTCCTTCGATCACAATGTGGCACCATATATTTTAGTTTCGGCTTAGCCCATTTGCAGGATATTTTTACGGATATGTCATTAGTTTTTTTTTTTTTTTTTTCGTATTTTATATGTAACATTTGGAGGTTTTCTTTGATGTTTTAAACCATGTATGCATCATTACATAATAATAAATACTTTTCTTGTCAGGATAAAAAATAGGTACGGGTAAAATATAGATTTTTACAAGCTTTTCTGTGCAGGCGAATTAGTTTAAAACTCTGTTTCAGTCGCCATATTGAATTTTACTATTTTTCGCTTTTTTGGAATTCTAAGAAAGAAATGTTTAATTTCCTATTAAAACTCAAATTCTATTTACATTTCGCTACAGTACAGACCTTGCGATTTAGCCGCAATGTGTATAGCAAATTATTTCATATTCATAATTTGTCCGACAAATTGCGACCTGACTGTACGTTACTAGATATATTGCCATGCTTGTTTTGTGGCGCAAGGTAAATAGAATTTGCGGTATAGTCGCCGATTCAAAATTTTCCTTCTCAGAATTCCACAAAAGCGAAAAATAATAAAATTCAATATGGCGACTGAAACCGAGCCGTAACACTTTTAATAGTCTTACTGCCTTTCTAACTTATGGTATTAAAGTGGAATAATTATTTTTCTTTTATATGGTATAGTGTGATTTTGTAGACGATACTTTTGGGTACAGTTTCCTCTGGCGAAACAATTTTAGCTGTCGTAGTTATCTCATTAATTTGCGCCAAAGCTAGAATTAGAATGTAACTCTGCCATACAAACAGTGAAAATCGACAGACCTAAGTGAAATTGCGTGCCATGGGCTGTGTAGCAAAACATTGGAACAATTCTCAGTTAACTATTTTTACATTTTAAAAAATTGCTGAATTAGCCGCTTCTTCTCTTTTGCGATTTTTTATTTCAAAATCCAAAATTGCAGGTTTCTATACATCACTATGCAGCTCATTGGATGTTAGTTGATTGTGAATTATTTTAAGTAACTCAATTGATTTTCGTTGTTTGCATGGCAATCTAAAATGCAAATTTTGTCTTTGATGCACCGTAATGAGAAAGCTATGCAAGCTACAATTGTTTTGCAAGAGGAAACTGCCGTTAAAGTGTAAACTAACACTATTTCGTAAAAATTTAAAATCATGATTTTATCCCACTTGAACACCCTTAACCCAGTTTTACTCCTGTTCGCTCTTCTTTCTTCCCTCTCCCCTTCCCCTAAAAAATATAATCTGTGAATTGCATTCCTAAAATCATGTCAGTGAATCACAGCATGTCATTGTCCGTATTCAAAATTTAGTTGTTTATATTCCAAGTGACCTAAGGATGAAAATTACCATCTTGGTTTTACGGTACCAGTATACATTGCAAATTCTATCGCAGTTCAATGCGGTTAACTCCTATAACCTCTATTGCTGTTACGAAACCAGCAGGCAAGTGTTTTATCACTGAACATACATTTGCACACAATAAAACATTACTTAACACTCAAAATGTCAGCATAAGAAATTGCTGAAATACGAAACTTCGAATGCAAAACCTTCAAATCTTCATCGCATTGATTTTAAACTTCAAAAAGTGTCAACATAAACTAACTTTTTTTTACGGTAAATAGTTGACTTCGACTGCAATAAATCCATCAGTTCGTATAATTTAAAATATGTTGCTTACGGTTATGCAAGGTATTTATTGTACGGTACATTATATTTACAGTGAATGTCCAACATCGTACGTGAGGTGCGGCGGGATAAAACTAACGCTTATGAACGCCGGGTTGCCTACGTACTAGGTTCTGTGTCACCACGCCTAAGCTTCGCGTGTGTTTGGCACGAAAACTATGCGTCCCAGACTGTCGCTACAAGAGAACGTTTTTTTTTATTACTGGCGTCACATTACTCAGTAATTCAACTACAAATGTTAGATTATCCTGACGTAACTAAAGTGATGACTGTTCCCACCTATTTTATTTTCGTAAGGGCAGAAAATATCATCCGGCGTTTGCTGTAGAATTGTTGGCCGCATTACCATGAAATAATATTCTGAGTATATTCTATTTACGTCGATCAGTTTTCTGCTGGTTTGGAAACTAAAGTTTTCAAATTTGATTTTCCAAGGGACTACTACTCCCTTAATAGTAAGGTTACGGGCAAAGTTTCTTTCATATTTCCTGCTTTATTTTTCCACTAGGAATCGCTTACCGGAGTTAGTTGGTGATTTTTGTTAACATCTTGTGGGTGTTACATATATATATATATATATATATATATATATATATATATATATATATATATATATATATATAGATAATACACACACACGTGTACACATACATATAAGATGTCCAGAAATGGCCGTATAGTAAGCACATCACGTGATTCCTGGGCTGAATTTGAGAAGAAAATGTAAGTGGCAAAATGTACGCTGACATTTTACGTAAGCAATGGGGCACACAGCACGGAGTAAGTCCCATCTTGAGCTACACAGATATCTTACTTACCTTAACTACTACTGTTCTGACCATCATATTATGGGCGCGAATTCAACTTCCGAGCTCCCTGATATTTCTTTAAATCACAAGATCTAAATCCGGATTCATAACCAAACTTAACGTACGTACGAACCCACACACGTACGTTAAATATTAGATACTGGATTCACAACAAAATTTAATCTACACGTGCGCGGAAAATTTTTATTTCATTACAAAATGTCAGTAATAGATTATAACAATTCATTTTTGTTTTACGTGGTGAATTAAATAATTTATGACCACAATATAAATGATTTCTCAATGTATATAAATATTTAATTGAATATTACGTGTGCACGTGCTGCATTCACAACCACCACTTAGCGTACGTACGTACAAAGCAGAAAGTTAAGGGCGCGGTCTACCGCAATTTTCATCATCATTATTTTATTTGTTATTTATACCAGATATTTTTTTCTTATTTTGGACACAAAATGTGACTAAATTTGGCTCTTCTGAAATTTTTTTATCTCTCGTAGTTTTCGCGTAATGGCTTGTAAGTCATATTTTGCATGTTTCCGTTTTAACGACTACACTAAAACCAACTGATACACCAAACTCAAAAAAGATCACAGTCGATAAAGACATTGCAGGCTACAATGACATGCTCATAAAATAAAAAAAAATAAAAATTATTGAATTTTTAAAAATGTTTTCCAGTTTCGGCATTTTTTAAATTCAAATATTTTTTATTTTTTAATTTTATGAGCATGTCATTGTAGCCTGCAATGTCTTTATCCACTGTGATTTTTTTTTTAGTTTGATATATCCGTTGGTTTTAGTGTAGTCGTTAAAACGGAAACCTGCAAAATATGACTTTAACAAGCCATTACGCGAGAACTACGAGATAAAAAAATTGCGTAAGAGCCAAATTTAGTCACATTTTGTGTCGAAAAAAAAAAATCTGGTACAAATAAAAAATTTAAAAATGGTGATGAAAATTGCAGTAGCCGCGTCCTTAAATCAACTCTATTACGTATGTACGCTACGCTACGCGAGATGTGAATGCTAGCATGTACAATCGGTGTTTCTACCTTTACACGTACGTACGCTAAGTGGTGGTTGTGAATCCAGTTTAACGGTGGAGAAACGCGGCGTGATTCGATACTGTATCGCGTGGTAAATGTTTACGTTGCGTTCGGGTGTGTGCTCGCACAGAAGCGATTATTGCTGAGCTCATTATTAGCACAGCAGTTTTATCGTAGCGATATTGCCTTTTATCTCCTTCGAGCGATGTAGTTCGTGCAGTTAGCTGCGCCTTATTGGGCTTGTAAGTTGGTGTAAACAAGGAATGGTATTCGTTTCTGTATGGTAATAAGTATCGGAAGCAAAACGTACGAAGCTAAGTTCAGTTCCCAATGGTCTTTTTAACACACCCGGATATTTTTCTCGTGTTTGTTACGGTTTTTAATTAGTCTGTTGCATCGTTGGATATCGTGATTCAAAGAAATAATAAGCTCAGTAGAGTATATAGAGTTCGTAATATTTTCCGAGATTCATACTTAAAGTATGAAACCATATAATAAAGAAGTAAACGGACTGGTGTAGACTCATCACAGTACGATAAGGAGGATGCTATTTTCGTAAGAAAATTATTTTACGAAACCAAATTATTTTATTGAGGTTATTGAACAGTTTAGTCGATTTTATTTTATCAAAAAAAATACTTATCGCGTAAATTTTGAAAGCCATTTTCAGTTTTAGTTTGTAATAAAAGTGTTATGCCGTCGGCGTCTTCTAAAGTGAATGTTATTTTGTTTCCATTAGATGAACGTTGGTGTTTTTTTATAGCATCTCAAGTTATTCTTTAGACAAGTTTCGTGCATTGAAGTAAATAAAACGCCTAAAATATAGAGCACAATAAAATTTATTTATTTAATTTTGTCTGATATTTAACATTTGTTCGCCCATATCTTAGTGCCTAATTATTATTTTACATCACTTCCCTAGTTATTTGCCTTTGAGCACTTTCATCTGTGAGAATACAGGCTGATAAGAAGACATGCACTAATTTTTTTCCAACATTCGGAATACATTGTGCATGGGGAAATGTTTTTTCCGCATGAATAAATACAGCCTGCTATACCACTTACAATCTGGTTTCAGGTACCTGTATATAACTTGTACTAGTGTGTTAACAGTGCCGAAGATGTAAGGCGTTCCATGCAGGCAACTTATCCTTCCAGTACTGACTTAAGACAAGCTTTTGACTCTGTTGACCACTAGGCTATATACTAGTTGCCAAATTAAATAAGATTTTTTTTTTTAAATTTTTACGTGTTAAGGGATTGTCATACTATAAGGTGACAGATGCCTCACTGAAAAAAAAAAAAAAGTTGCAGGTACCATACTTGTGTTAAAATAGGGACAACAAAACAGTTTGTTTGTCGGTACCATCTAGACAGTTCCTTCAACAATCTGTTTTGTAGAAGTTACCACCTGGTTTGTAAAAGCAACAAGGCTCTTTGTTTCTTCTACAAAACAGATTGTTGAAGGAACTGTCCAGAGTAGTACCAACAACCAAACTGATTGTTGTCCCTATTTTAACAGAAGTATGGTACCTGCAACTATACTATTTTTTTCAGTGCGGTGCTTAAAATTATTAGCGCAACATTTCGATGCCAAGCAATTTCAAAGGTGTAAATGGTCTTCTCAAATGCCAACTGACATAATGTATGGGGATCTTTCTGTGAGGTGGTAAGACATTTGAGGAGTTCTTTTGCACAATTTTCAAGTTCTTCTTATGGTAGTTTGTAGGGAGTCTTGGAGTGTTTGCTCGTATAACCATACAAATTATTCCAGGGAATTCCACTTGAAGTTTTAAGGTGGTTCGTTAGATGTAAGGTACGTAGGAGTTCCTGCTAGGACATTTGTAAGGTCTTTCGGGAAATTTCCTTGTACTTTTAAAGCGGATCCCGGAATATTCATACGGAAGCTCCTTAACACAGCAAACTTGGTACGTCCGTTCAGGGACGTTCACAAGACCTTCCTCGGTACTTATTAGTGGACGAATACGATGCGGTATTTATATATCATGGATGTTTTTCTGCTGTCTTTCGGGTCTCCGTGAAGGGAAGTGTTCGGATATTCGAAATTCGTCCGGTGACATATTTGGATTCGAAACTATCCTTGTAATGTCAATGACATTAATTGCGCGTTCTAAGGAGATTCTTCGAGAACTTCATTGGGATAAGCCTATGTAGACATTATTAGGACATCTAGGAATGTTACAGCCTTGGACGTCCTCAAGTAAACCAGCGTTAAATACCTTGGCGTTAAGTGATGATCAAATTGTCTTCATTCACTCAAAGGGCAAGAATGTTTCCAACAAATTTGCCGAACTGCTGAGCAAAATAGGACACATACACACCTATACCTTATGAGTGTGAATTAATTGTTTGGGATCCCCGAAAATAGTGTCTCGCATTTTAATGTATCGGCGACTTTATTTATCAATGTGTTATGTATTTTACGGTACGTGTTTTGTGTACGATTTGATGTTTAAAATTATGTAGTATTATAAGGATGTATTTAATAGTAATTTGCTTTTTCGGTTTATCCTTGTCTTCTACAAATTGTAGCACTTCGAATGCATACCATATGCTGGTTTTGTATGAGGATTTTTGGGTAAACATTTAACGTAGTGACCTCAATTTAAGGTTATTTGTACTTAATTTTACGTACAGATAGAATATTTCGCTACTGACGGCATTTCGTCTGACATGTACTTATTAAAATGCGTACAATTTTCCGTTCCTATACTGAACGTTCCCTACGAAGTGTAGCAAGGAGGTTCACTATTTCTGCACTCCTCTGCAGGACATTCAATAAACTTTCCGAACTACTCAAAACACCTTCTTTAATATTGGTTAAATGTTCGCTATGTTTAGGGTCTCATAATTGAGATGTCAATCTATGTATTTCAGTTAGCTGGAATAGACTGCTCATCTTTTCACTGTGACACAATAGCAGCGAATACACACACACTTTAATGGAGTCTTAGTTCTGGCAATTTTGGGTGGAGTTTGAGTCAGTCGGAGTCGGCTTAAGTATAGCGACTCCGACACCAAATATGACTTCTCATACAATTCTTACATATAAATTTTTATATTCAAGATTATAAACTCATATTTAGAATCCTGCGCCAAAGACCTAAGTGCTGACGAAAATATCATCAGATCAAATCTAAAATGTACGTAATTTACCACGCTTAGGTAAAAATGTTTGTGAGAATGCTGTATTCCGTTAATTTCAGGATATGTTGTGTTTTTAATTCGTTTTTTTTTTTTTCAAAAGGAGCAGCGGTAGCCGAATGGTCGGACCGTTCGCCTCCCAGCATGGCGACCCGGATTCGATTCCCGGCGGGGTCGGTCCCCGGATTTTCGCATGTTGGTATCGCGCCGAACGATGCCGTTGGTCGGCGGGTTTCCTCGGGGATATTCCGATTTCCTTGCCTTTCCATTCCGGCGCTGCTCTACACTCGCATGTCACTCCTCATCAAAATCTCTCTAGCGCACTCATTTTTACATAGTAAGCATTTTCAAATTTGTTGAATATTTTGTTTATATAATTCAAGTAACCTTGCATCCTTGTAGTTACAGAAAATTCCAGTGTTTGTATAATGGAAAACATTAAAGGTTTTTAGCCAATCGATCAAATAACTTGTTTTGTATTGTTTGAACACTTGCGTTTTTAAATGGTAGTTCATAGTTTGGTAACATAAAATTTAATACATATTTATATAAAAATTAGCGAGTTTTGTACGATAAAATTTACAAGTTTATACCCAATCCATGATGATGTCATTGTGTCTTGGTGATAAACATTGTCTCGTGCAATCTGTTTGCGTCGTCATGTTTTGCGAGTTGTGAATCAAAGGCCAGGTGGGTCTGAGTCGGACCGTGGAAAAACTTGAGTCGATGTCAATCGGAGTCGATAGTTTGGTTTTAACGACTCCACAGCCCACAGCCCAGCTGTCTACAACACAAACCTGCCGCACACGCGTCCAAACCACCTTAGCTAATTGCGTGTGTTTTCTTTGGATAAACTGACTCTTCACTTTGTCGTAAGCTGTCCGCAGACTGTTCGGCTCAGGCCACGATAGCGTTCGTTCTAGTTCACTATCACGCGAATCAGATAAACAATAGTATATTACTTTAATGAAAGTCCACTACGTGTTCCCATCTACGGGCAGGGTCACATTGTGTACAAAGAGAAGGCCGACTGCTCGACTGTCTGACTATCCGGCCCGAAGAATAGAATAGGTGAAGGCTACGTGAAGCAGCGATTGAATGAGTGAGGCGAGGGAAACCCGAGAAAACGTACAGTCGCAACGTCTGCCATGTTTCTTAAAAGCGAAAATTCCGGTACCGAACCCGATGGGATCGAACCCGGATTGCCTGGGCGGGAGGCGAGAGGTCTGACCTCCTCGACCACTGCGGCCCCTCGTACGATAGAACTACATGTGTCAAAAGCTAAAGGATTGAGCTACAGATGCCAGGATTCACTCTTATCTTTGACCTTACTGGTCCCTACTTTTATTTTATTTTTTAACTGTATAAAGGAGCATATATAGAAATACCGTAATATAGATTTAAAAAAAATAGGTTTTACTACGTGGTCTAATTTTTTCCGATTTTTATAATTTTGGCTTACTGTCGAGTTAAATGTTATTGGAGTCGATAACTATCCAAAATAATAAGAACCCGTGGCCGAAGCCCCAAAAATGTAATTTGTAGTTATTTTATTGTTATTTTCACTGTTCTCCCCTCTCCCCCAAAAAATTTCTGAACATTCGATAGGACTAGTCAAACACGCCGTCGATAAATGATTTTTTTTATCCTTCCTGGTAAAAAAAAACTTCCCGGAACTGTTATTTACGGAGACATCGGTATGCGCAAAGTCATTAATTTTACAAATGAAATCTTACTGGTATAGGTACTCATCTTACAGATACGTATACTCTGCGGCGTGGCATACGAACCGAGACCTTTCAGATCACTTAACACAGTTGCAGAAATCACATAACACGTGCGCATGTTTAGTCATATAACCTGAGATCATCTCGGTGCATATTTATATGCTGTGTTTCGTGAACTTCAGTGATAGAAGAAATGCGCAGTCCCTATTGCCCGAGAACAGAGCTGTACGAGAAAACACCCTTGGAAATTGTGTCTAAACCTTTCTCAGAATTAGTCAAACTTCTGGGACAACGTGTTTTCTTTCCACACGACTCTGGGCGGGGGCAAAGGCTTGTACTGTTTGAGTAAACTAAAGTGGTAGCTGTTTGTACTGAAATCTCGCATGACGTACGTCTGGATCACAAACAGTGGTAAAATTCTCGGGTGCGTCACGAGCTATTGATGTGAATCACTTAAAACTGATTGTAATTTGCTGACCAATACAAACACTGCAACGAGTTTACAGAGTTCTCGAGTTTATATTTATCGAACGTAAATTAATACAGACATAAATTAATAATTTTCACATAAGAGAAGCCTCTGCCTGGCGCATGAATTGTTTTGTAGCATCCCACGCGCTTTTTTGTACGTATAACCTGTTAAACTAATTCTAAGTATACTTATAAATTAAAAGAAGGCCTGTTTCAAGGCATGAATTGGGATTTTAAGAACGTGACATGAGTGTTTAAAAAATGTTTTGAAGTCCCTCATGCTATTAACTGACTTCTCTCAAGTGTGTTCTGACCGGAAAAAGTAGAACCTGATTCGTAAAACGGAAAAAATAGACGTAATCGGTACACTTGACGCCATAATTCCCACAACTAAAATTATGGGGTCATCAGTGATAGTCTCACAAAAATGCATCTACTAGGCTACTGCGAAATCACTGCGAGCAAATCCACTGGTGCTCTGCACATAGACTGTCTATAATTGTTATCCATATTGCTTCTCTCCTTCCTGTCTCCAACGGCTAAAAAACGTTACGCGAGGACTTTTACGGTAAAGTGAATACTTTTAATGCCCTTACTATTTTTCCATTTAAGCATTTTATATGATTCTGCCACTTAAAAGTATAGGCATTGATGTCGATCTAAGAACGCAGATCCTACGTTTCACTAGCGCCACAATATAACGTTTGCGGTCAAAAAGATACAAACTCATCGTTTACAATTATTAACGATGGAGTCTTTCAAATGATTATTTCACCTTGTACGGCCTATAAGACCAGGATATATATGACTTCACGTTCACTTATCACTTTATCACGTTCGCATTTACGTATTACATGATGCTTTGAGGTGCCTTCACGTAAGTCCTAAGCACGCAACGAAAAACATCGGGAAATCATTCGTCGAGTTAAGGTTAACTCTACATTACAGGTAGGAAAATCATTGCTAAAAGTTGGTAGTCACAGGGGAAATTTCTGCCACTTGAGCGCTGGTGTAATTAAGAGGTGTTAAAGTTCAGGAAAGCTCTGACTGGTCAGTTAAGTTACATTCATAATTTAAAAGCCGAAATGTTTTTTTTTACTTTAAAATTAAATGACTTCTCTCTTTGGCAAGGAAAGTCAAATTTAATTTTAGTGCAATCTCGTGTTTTATTAAGAGTCGTTGGCAATAGCCGCGCGACTAGCGGCAGAATTTTTCCCTGTGCCAAGTTCTCCCACAGTAATTTTTTTCTAACCCGTAATTGAGTTAACCTTAGTCAAGTATATAGGCAAATGGTAAAACGACACAACAAAATACATTAATTATTCAAAAATGTGATTGGCCCAGACGATTACGTGTTTTGACTTCAGGTATCGCTTTACTGATAGCTCGACATTGATAAGCATTACGTGACGCAATCGTGATGTGTCACGTTCGAAGGTGTTTATCAAGGTCACGGTCTTAGAAGTGCAGGTCTGGACACTCGCCCACTATTAAATATTTTCTTTGACGCTCTTTTGACTGAACGAAACTGGTGGCGCTACTTCCGCAGTGGTGGGGCTGTAAAGGTAATTTCCTTATTTTAATAAAAACTCAAGTGTTTAAAAATATTCTGGTTAAACTTAAGTATGTTTGTAATATTTGTAGCTAAAAAAAATATAATGCATTTAATGTTGGAAAAATAATTACTAGTAAGAGTGTGCTAGTGTTGCCAACAGTTTTCATTCATATTTACGGATAATAAAGGAACGAAAATCAGTCATAAGGAGGTTAATATTTTGTAGTAGAGTCCAGACCTTAACTTTTAAGGCCGTGGGCTAGGTGTCCCCTGCTTGCGTGAAAGTGAAAGTGTAAAGTGGTGCAAGTCATTGTAATCCCGGCCTTGCACTCGTACCGCCACACAGAGGGGCCAAAACGTAGCCAAAAGTTTAGAAAAATGTTTGATGTCTTATTGAAAACACAAATGTTCAGTGCAAACTAAATCTTCTTGATTTACTCATATATGTGTGCATTTTTCAGGATTCGCACCTAAAGTTGACACTTGCTCTAAAACACTTAATTTGTCGCTGAGAAAGAAGGGTCGCACTTCCCTACTACATCTGAGCTATCTCGTAAAATAGCAAGAAGTAGCTATGTTCCGATTACCAAGAGCCTCGCCTAGATGACGGGCTAGCGACGAAGGCTGTGCAACCAGGTCAGTTATAGGTTCACAAGACAATGGCCTCAGCGATTCTCCCCACCTGCTCTAAATTGTGACAATATAACGTAATGTATCGGGGCAATCGAGGTCTGTCTCCTTCACGCCTTCCAGCCGTCACCACCTCGCCAGGATGGTCATGGGTCGAGACCCACTACGTGCCGCCGTCCGTCGATAGCCGATACAGTCATCCAGGCGAGGCACTTGGTAATCGGAACAGCACGTAATTTTCGGACTTCATGTGGCCTAAGAAGTATATTTTACGGTACGAAAGGAAAGAACGCGGGATATCGCGAGGGATTTTTTTTGTAGGGCAGGTCCAGTTCACCAAATGCTTGGGAAATGAATGAAGTTTGAAGTATGTGCACGAATATGATTATATCTATTACAATAAAAGTAGATAAAAGTACATCTAGTGTAAATAGTAAATTGAGTCGTATATAAAACGTAACGACCCTTCTTTCTCAGCGACCAATGACGTGTTTTATGTAGACAATCGGAGTAAGTGTCAACTTTAGGTGCGAATTCTGAAAAACGCATACACATTTACGAGTAAATAGAGTTGATATGGTTTGCACCACGGTCGTAGAAGAACAGGTCTGGACACTGCCTATCTAACAATGTATTTTGCTTGACCCCCTTGTTGTTTTGCTGTAGTTCAAGTTACCGAGAATGTCGTACTTTTTGGCGCTGTTTTCCGAGCGGTCGGACTCAAACTCCGTCCACTTTTTTCCATTGTTAAATTTATAAAGTAAATTAAGATGGCTGGAGACTTTTCTTAAATTTATGAGCGAAGAAAGTATTTCATAAATTGATAAAAAATACGTTTTGATAAATTGTTTATGTTAGCGTAAAGGAAGTGGGCGGAGTTAAGTCCGTCCGCTCTAACTGAAGCGCCAATAAAACACAATATTCTCGGTAACTTGGTGAACTACAGCCAAACAACAATGGGGGTCAAGTTCCCAGGCGAGTGTCCAGACCTGTTCTTCTACGGTCGTGGTTTGCACTAATAACTTGTGTTTGGAATAAGACTTGTAACGTTTTTCTAAAATTTAATTAATTTAGAAACTTTTGGGCACGTTTTGGCGACTTAGCCGCTCCGTGTGCCGCGGCACGGCGCCTATGTCGACATAGCAGCCACGGAAGGAGACAATCACGCCTGCAGTCTGCCAGTGAGGCGGGCGGACGTGCTTCATTTCCTCGGAATATACTGGCCGTCGCGGCTGCTGGAACACGCAGAGAGGGCAGTCGCGTGCGCCAACCTCAGCACGATCACTTCCGGTCACGTGCGTGCAAGGCGTCCTTCCACCATGCACTGCACTGGCTGGCAGCTGTGCCCCAGCATACCCCACTGTTTTGTGGTGAATGCTAAATGTTTTGTCAATATGGACCTCACGAAAATTACAAAAGTTTTCGGTAAGTCGCTGCAAAATTTTATTGGGGACAGCAAAAAAATTTAGTAGTCACCACAAAAAAATTTGGTAAGCTCCATAATGACAAAACATTTTTTAGTGACATAAGTATTTTTTTCAGTGCACCTGGGTAGAGTTTCCAAACACACACTGATCAAGACAATCACTTTTTTTAAAATGATATTTCACTATTTCACTATAAAGAAGGGTGATTAATATTTTTGTGACGCGTAAGTTAATAGTCTCGTAAGAATACAACTTTTTGACAGTTGTGTTGGCATTTCTTTATACAGCTGTTTCCATGATATGAGCAGTGTTTACCTCTGCCACGAGTGATTTTGTACAATCACGTTCAGCGGACTCTCAAACTGTGCAATTTATCAAAATTAAAATATTTTTTCCTGTAAAATTTGCAAACATGAATGATTCTTCAAAACTGTCAGAAAATGGAATTCACGCGTGAAACAGACTTATACATGGGCTGTTACATTAGGTTGATTTGTTATTTAATTTCATTGTTATTGACTAAAGCACTATGCGATCTCAAAAATTTTAAGCAAATTATTTCACAGAGTTGAGTAAAAGTAGTAGGGAATAGGGGGTGCACTTTGGTGGCGCGTGGCATCGGAGCTCGGAGCCACGGCCGCCATCTTGGCCGCCATCTTGTCGGCCATCTTGTCGGCCATCGTCGGCCATTTTGTCGTACATCTTGTCGGCCATCTTGGATTGTCGACCATTTTGTCGGCTATTTTGTCGGCCATTTTGTCGACGACGTCCTTT